>JADDOH010017137.1:0-39570 GCA_016648135.1 Agrypnia vestita | reverse complement strand
TCTTATGGGAAAGTAGGTATAGAAGTCATTTGGGTGTACATAGGACTTATGACCTATCTTATGGTTGGCTTAAGTGATCACTTTACACAATGTAACATTCGCCATTTCCACCCATGATAGAATATACCAAGCTTATTCATTTTTTTTTTTGGAAGTTGTATATATGTTCAAATTGCGTGGAAAGCTTTCACATACGAGTTGTAACCGCCTTTCCATGCGGCCTTTATTTACTATACAGAATCACAATTTGATACATTAGAAATTTTGGAAATAAGAAAGAGTGTAAATAGTAAATTAAATATTATAAATAATCAGGTTCTTTTTGCAAATAGTTATCTTTTAAATTTATTTTCATGTTAATTAGGTAATTTATATTATCATTTTTCATATATAACTTTTTAATATTTTGATCTATACTCGATTTTTAAATATTATTTTTGTTTACCTGATGAAGAAGCCATTGGCTTCGAAACATGTTGATTTTTTTCAATAAATAAGTGGTTTAAACAAAGTTAATTTATATTAATTATATGTATATATAGTATATTTTTGACGGTCTAAGGAGAACCGGAGGTGGCTAAGTCAATTAGTCACTGCGTGTTGCTGTACTGCGCGAGCGGTATTCAAGCTCCGCTCCCGCCGTGTGTGTAATTTCGTTTTTTTTTTTAGTTTTGAATTCGAACAAATTTATTATATTTTGATATTATTGGGACAGTAAACAATAATCAAGTGCATTTCGTAGTCTCGCATTTTCGCTACATGATTTCGCTACATGCCTCGCTTCACGCTTCTGCTACTTTCGTTACCTAAATAAATTTAACCTGAATGTGCCTAAAGAAGATAGATTTATAGATTCAAAAAAAAAAAATCGCCCGTTACTAATAATTTGATAGCACAATTTCTAAAATATTTACGCTATTTACCACTAAGAATGTGTGACTAATTTAAAGCACCGATACCATTTTGATTAAAGTAAATGAAAGATAGCAAAATGAAAGTTTTCAGTGCATCTGAAATAATAGCTGTTGAATTATGAATATTGGTGCAACAAGGAATAATTCGCAGTCTGCACAAACAATCCGAAGAATGTTAAAAGTTGGTACAAACACTGTATCGCAGCCGACCGCACGCGATTATTAACATTTATGAAAACATTTTTTGGTAAATTTGTGTGTGGCCAAAAGTTTGCACCCCGCGTTCTAAGGGATGGAAGAAAAGTCACCCTAGTAAAAATAATAATTTTAATATTATTTATTTATATGGCCGTGTTCTGAAAAAAAAACAAGATTGTTATTTCTTGATTGTTAACCCAAGACTCAAAAATAGATAAACGTCAAGATATTTGTCATATGTTGATATTTATATGATTGTGACAAAAATATTGGCTTTAATTTAATTCACTATTAAACATACTGTTTTTTCTTATTTTTTTAACGATCCTGGTATAATATTCTTATAAATGGCCCAAGGCTCTGTACATCAATAATTTTTTTTTCAATATTTATTAATTATATGGCTGCACGAAAACCAATAAATGAAAAATAAAAATAAAATAAAATAAAATATTTGAAATCTTTGGATGCAGAAATTTAATGGATGTGGGTGAAACAAACTGATTTCTACCAACTTAAAAAATAGTTTTATTTATTATTTTTATATAAAACTAGCTTCTAAACTAGAAAAATCAAAATCTAAACCACCGCGCTCCGGTCCAAATAATAAGCAAGCCCTAACGATAAGCAATTTTTTTTACAAATTTAACTTTACCTACTTAAATCATCCCCGAAAGATTAAAATTAATTTTAAATATGTCCGCGCTGTATATATAATTAAGCCTATGTGCCGTTTTAGTACATTCTGAAATAAACGAATGAAACTGTTTTAAAATATAATTGCACAGACTAGATTTATAAAAAATATTTTAAATAATTACTAGGCAGACTTGACGGATGAACGGCAATGTTTTTTTTAGTATATCTCTATTATTTATATGAAAAATTGACAAATTGATTCATTCATCTGAGAATGTATTATACGGCACATAGGCTTAATTATATATACAGCGACGATATATTTTATTCATATTTAATCAATTTGTGCCTCAACTTTTTTTATAGAAAGGATTCATATATCTCTTATCGTTAAGGCAGCATTCGTAAGAAACGCCTTCGCTCGACCGGTTTTTCATCGACTTACGTTACAAAATTGTTCTCCACGAAAAGCCCTTTTATTTTAATGAGATAATATACAGCCTTTGTCCACCCTGAAGGTCCTTTCTAAAAATTAGTTATAGCATTTTTGAATTCGGATCAGTATTCTCGGAGATAACCTCCTCCATCTAAACTTACAAATTTTACCTCTTTATAATATTTATAGATTCATCAAAACTTATATTTCAGCGGAAATATTAGTGATAGAATTTTTGAAATCGGATGCGTATTTTCTGAGATAACCTCCTCCAGCTAAACTTGTAAAGTTTACCTCTTAATAATATTAGTATATATATATATCAAAAACTAATATTTTAGTGGAAACTCTGGATTACAATGACTGGTTAACGTGATGGTATATACTGACTTAAACATCGACATCAAAAAAATAGGTATTTTTTAAAGAACTCCCGGACATTGTAAGGGACCGAAATTAAAAATAGTGATGTACCCTTATTATTTTTAATGTTTTATATACCATTACTGCACAAACGTTTGGTGTTAAAAAGTGATATTGCAACTTCGTATGCGTAGAAATAATGGCTTTCATTGCCATTGTCCGTATATGTGCAAAAAATAAATCTAATTTGAATTAATCTTTTTGCCCTAGTTCCAACAGGATTAAATTATTTTCACGAAATGGCAAGCAGAAGGAATAGCGCACTTTATGAATCCCTCGCAATATGTCACAACACTATCGCAGGATCAGAATGGTCTACAATTATCTACAACCTACTAGAAACATCTAAGAAGTACCAGAATAGCCCCTAGAAACGACCGAAAAAAGAGGTTCGAAAAATTAGCGTTTGCAGGTATAAATAGCGGAACTACGTTGCGAGACGGCGGCCAGGCCAAATTCAGAAGCGACAGATATCGAGCAAAATAAGGAAGCGAGTTCTCACCTAAAGGGCGAAAAAATAAATGCGGCGATAAATATTACTAATACTAAATTTAATACTTAAGGACGAAGTGAGGAGTGGGGGAGATTAGAGTGAGTGAGTGTAGAAGCGTGGGCACTAAGCGCAGAATAAGGGATGTAATAGGTGTTTGAATATCAATTAAGTTTTTAATGGCCTTTTACAAAGTTACATAGGAATATTTCCAAAAATTACCAACAGGATTATTTGCATATCCTGTATGGGAGGAGGTACGGTAAAACCTGTAAGAATCCCCACAAATATTTACGACTGCCTCGCATTGTATTGTAAGTAGTTGGAACCTAATAAGTTAGAAGTTTCCCCACAAAGTTTCGGCGTCTGACTAACTGTTGCAGTCCAAAGTCACTTTAGCCGAGTGCCCCCTACTTAACTTAACGTGTAACGCCAGGTAAAATGGAATATGGAAAAAATATACAAGGTGTTTTATAATTTACATTTAATCATAATGCAAAAAATAATTATTAAAATGATCCTCAAAAACCTTATGAGTATACTACTGTAAGTGTATTTCAAGAATTTGATGTACTTTCACTCCGAAAAATATACAAAACAAGCTCCCTATGCCAAATTTACAAAGAATGTTTTATAAATAAATCTTACCCCTTAGACTGTATAAGTAGTAGACATAGAACAAAGGGACAAATAAAGATACCATCTTTAAGAACCACCTTGACACAACAAAATTGTTCATTCTTGGGAGTTAAATGGTACAATCTTAGAGTATATACAATTTATTGAGTATAAGTATATATATACTCTATTGTATATACTCCGATTGTATATACTCTAAGGGTATAATACATTGTTGTCGCAAAACAAATTTCATGAAAGGAAAATTCCAAAATACGAACAGTTTAAAAAATAAGCCAAATCCTTGATTTTCGACAACGACGAATTGTAACATTGCCCACATGTTTCTTTTGTACATTAATTCTTTAGTTCTTCATTTATACTTTATACTTTAATTATTTTTATACTTTTATTCTTTAGTTCTTTTTTATACTTTAATTTAACTTGCAAATACTCCTCCCATAAGCTCGAGCTTCGGCTCATATTATGGGGAGTATAATGTCTGTAAAAAGGTTATAATATAGAATCAATTTATTATAAAAAACGCATATCTACTGTATAAACAAATAAATAAAATAAAAATAAGCGAAAAATTGTTTCAACATAACAAGAGACCGGACATAACCAGCGATTAACAATTGCGTCAATGTTTTAATTATTTGGACAGTATAGGTCCAATTGTCACTGTTACATTAATATCGTCGCGTACACTGAAGACAGAGTTTTTCATTTACTGAAATAGGTTGGATTTACGTGTATGATTACTTACAATAGTTATCTTATCACTCACTTAACTAGTTTCTGAACTATAACAATGCCCTGTCATTTAGGTCATATTTTTCTAATTTTTAAAAATTTGCTTTCGGTTTATCGTTTCTTATACTCGTTTAAAATCTGGCAAAAAATATGGAAAAATGGTACATAATTTCAAAATTTCAGGCACAAACTAACATGACTAGCAGCGACTGCTTCTAATTTCGAAAGATGAAAAAAAAACTATCAAAGGAAGATTTATGTTTTAAACACATTAATTGAAGATAAAGACAAAGAAAGGAGCTACACGCCATACATAAAATTACTTTCTAGAAGAGTATATAATATACGAATTTCTGATAAGGATCAATTTGAAGGGGATAAAACTTGTATTGAATTAAAGAATTTCGAAAAAAAAAACGAAAATTTTGTTGCAACTGTTGTAACTTCAAAATATTTTGTTTTTAATTAAGATAAATTATAGAAGTCTCACAGAGACGAAGCTATTTATATGAGAAACGTGTGTAGAAGTCTTATATATGAAGGCCCAGGGTTTACAGCCTGTATGAGCTGGCTTAAGTGATCACTCTACACAGTGCAACGTTCACTAATTCCTCGCAAGAACATCAACACATTTTAAAAATTTTGAAAATTGTTTATATGTATCAAATCTGAAAATGTATACATAGTATACCTACGTAGATTTCGCAGCTGGCAATGACACCCCTAAAGTGTTTTTACATATTTTTTATATAATTAAACTGATTTTGTAAAATCAATTAATGATTGTTGTATTGCAATCAGTAATACGTATCTCTGCAAAATTTCAGGGCGATTTTTTGTCAGGAAGTTGATCAAATATTGATCATAAGATTTCTCGCTGATATATAAGTGAAACTATATAAAAGCATGTAAAATATGTTCAAATTAATTCTTATATTATTTTTTAACACAAAAACACCCTTAATAGGAAAGTAGTAAGGGCTCTTTATGCAGCGTGCGGTATGATATAAACGTGTGTATTTTAATTTTATTAGGAACATTACCTTTATCAGCGAGCGCCGGTGGGGTCGCAAGTGGGTGCTGGGGCGGTAGGTTGGGGGGGAGGTCTAGGGTTCCAAACTAATAATTGTTAGATAGATCGGGTAGTTTATTTCAACCCTCGAACTTGTAATTATGCCTTAAGGTATTAGAGTAATGTTCGGACGAATAGACCATGATGTAAATTCAACATAGATTTTCTGCTCTCCGTGTTAAGGGCAAAACGACCCTGGAAAGAAGTATTATTTGTTTACTTTTATTTATTATTTGTTCTTATTCAGAAGATACACATAATTTGGGTCCCACTATATCTGTCTCACTGGAAGAATCTGTATTGAGACAGACATAGTTTACAAATTAGTTGAACAATTTAGATATTTACACAAAATAACAAATAATTATGATATCTTCTTTTTTATTTAGTATATCATCATCATCATCATTCTTGGCACTACAATCCTTGGTGGGTCTTGGCCTACTCATTAATTTTCCTCCACTCATCTCGGTCTAGTGCCAGCTCTCACCAGTTTCGAATCTCTAAGGCAGAGATATCTTTGAGGACGTTGTCACTCCATCTTAATTTTGGCCTTCCTAAGCTCCTTCGCCCTATTGGCCTTGAGTTCAGCAGGGACTTTGGTGCTTGATACTCGGACATTCTCTCCACATGACCCAGCCACCGAAGTCTTCCTAGTTTTATAAATTTTGTGACGTTGCGCCAAAGTCCATTTTCTAGAACCGGTCCGAAGATACGCCTCAAAATTTTAGTATATATAAAAACTTAATGTATTGAAAAATAGTAAAAAAAATTAAATACGGTACGTAAAACATATCGAAAAACAAATACTGTAATGAGAAATAGTAAAAAAATATGTTTGGTTTGCGTCATTGCTAAGCCTTAGTAGATATTTATATTATTCTTTTGGCCGTCAACGGAGAGGCGGCCGTAGCAACACGCGTAGAGCGGTCGGTTCGGGTATGCTGGCCCGGGGTCCAAGCTTCATCTCTGGCCGTTTAATTTTGTTTTTTTAGCCATGAATTCGAATGAAATTACGGACGTTACACGAAGTTACGGGGGCAGACAGACAGACAGAAGGACGGACGAACACACGACAGACAACGAAATTATTATGTTTCATTACTTTGCTCACTCACTTGTTTATTTATTTCTTGTAGAAGAGTTGCATTAAAAAATTATTGTATGCAATTTGAAATGCGTACAACTATCACTGTAGCAATTGATTATCTTGAAGAACTTCGCGTGCACTAAAATGCGTATAATTGTATCAAACATGTACTCACCTGTATGAAATAACACCTTCAATTAAGAGTAATTCTGTTTTGTATGCCCCAATATAAAGCGAAACACTTTTACGATTCTTATCGCAGCAGCGGAGGGGAGAGAGGTGGGGGATTATGGCGGTGGGGGGATTATGACGAATTTCCGTTTTAAGTCCTCAATAAAACTACACCACTGTGAATTTTTGAAAGACCTTTCTATTAACGACAAAGGGCTGGATTGGTCCTTTAATATTTCGGCACCAAATACCGAACATTTGTTTGGAATTTTATTTATTTATTTAAGTAATAATTTATATAAATTAAATTTGTAAACACAACTTATTTATTGAAAAAATTCAACATGTTTCAAAGCCAATGGCTTCTTCGTCAGGATAACAAAAATAAAATTTAAAAATCGAAGTATAGATCAAAATATTAAAAAGTTATATATGGAAAATGATAATATAAAGTACCTTACTCCTACTCTTACTCCTATAGCGTCCTTGAGAGATCTTTAAGACCCTCAAGGACGATGAGTGGCGAGTCTTCGGCATCATGAAACCGGAACCCCTTGGAAGAATATTATTATAAAATGGATAAAAGAATTAGTTAACGAAATTACGAAATATAATAAATATAAATAATTTGTTAAAAAAATGATAAAAAAAAACTTACAACGAATATTTTGATAAAAATATAGATTGAATAATGTGGTTAGAGATATCTCACAGAGACGAAACTGTATTAATTATGGGAAAGTAGGTATAGAAGTCATTTAGGTGTACATAGGACTTATGACCTATCTTTTTATGGTTGGCTTAAGTGATCACTTTACACAATTGTAACATTCGCCATTTCCACCCATGATAGAATATACCATGCTTATTCATTTTTTGGAAGTTGTATATATGTTTCCATGCGGCCTGTACAAAGCCATTTTCATTTCCCTAAATCCCCACAGATGTCGCTAATGAGAAAATCTACATTGATTTTTTACGGAATTTTGAGAGCAATATACTTTATTGTGTGTAATGAAATTCATCCGAATACTTGCATTACACTAGGATACGCCAGGAAATATTATTTCCAATTTTTGTTAAATTCCTTTTTACCAGTATTTACAATTCAGAATATTTTGAGTTTGTTCAAATCTTTCAGAACAGTGCTGGATTTATGTCACAGAGACATTATTAATCAATTAATGTATATTATAGATATCTCACATAGACGAAACTGTATTAATTATGGGAAAGTAGGTATAGAAGTATAACTTAAGTAAGTAGGAACTTCTATACCTACTTTCCCATAATTAATACAGTTTCGTCTCTGTGAGATATCTATAATATACATTAATTGATTAATAATGTCTCTGTGACATAAATCCATCACTGTTTTGAAAGATTTGAACAAACTCAAAATATTCTGAATGTGGTTAGATACTAATTTTATTTGACTTGTATCAAAGCGAATGAATTTTCAATATTC
Organism: Agrypnia vestita; assembly: GCA_016648135.1. Lineage (NCBI taxonomy): Eukaryota > Metazoa > Arthropoda > Insecta > Trichoptera > Phryganeidae > Agrypnia > Agrypnia vestita. The sequence goes on along the minus strand of JADDOH010017137.1, from coordinate 31,295 downwards.
AATATATAATATAAACTACTTTCATGATAGTCCAATGTTTTACGAAAGATAAGTCAGAAATATTGAAAAAATGCAAACTTATCTCCGTTGGTATTGCCATTTCACCATTTCAAAGTGTAAAAATTAAATAAAGAATACTAAGGAACAGCTAAGGGACGGAAAACCCCGGTAGAAAAACCCTGGCCCTTCTGGTAGGGGTTTGGGGTTTTTGAGGTTAACAATCTAATCGAAGAAAACATCATCTGTTACGAAGGAGACTTCTAGATTCAGCCAAGGCCTACCCAAGGCTGTCGAGCTGATGGTGACGACGATGATGACAGTTTTGATGTTGCAAAAAACGGGTCCAACTGCAAAAAATCAAGGATAGATGTATATATGTTGGGTAATAATATATAATACACTAAGATACAGGTACAGAAACCTGGCGATGAAAAACTGAAGAGTACTCAGTTAATAAGCTAAAATATGATGTCAATGGGCAGGCTACATCGGTCGAGGGATGGACCATAGTTGGGTATCCAGTCATGCCTGATGGTAATCAAGAGGCCGACAAGCTGCCCTAAAATCTGTTGACTAAATTATTAAATTTTACCGAAGTACATGGTAGCTAGATAGACAGTAGACACTAGATAGAGAAAAGTGGAAGACCTTTGGTGAGGCCTTGAGGCTGATGATTTATAATTCAATATGGTTTTCGAACGATCTGAATATTTTAGAAAGATCTGGAAGCCGGTCGAATACTCGAATATATACCAGAAGTTTCGAGAAGGGGCGGCGGAAAAGATTAAAATTTATTCAAAATTACTGTTATAACGATAAAAATATTGACATTTGACAGATGTCTTGACATTTATCATAGAAAACTAGAAAAACGCACATGAAAAGTACGTTCCGTCTATTTGTCTAGTGTATTATAACGATATTGTTTTAAAAACTATTTTCAGCGAGGGCATAATGATACACGTGACTGGGACATATAACCCTTTTTTTTAATTTGTGAAAAATTTCAACAACAAAAGAGTATGCAGAGTTTAAACGAGACAAGAGTGGTGTGCCGGGACAGAATAGTGGGACTTTCTATCCTCTCTGCCTACCCCTGCTAGGAACACCTCGATAGCAAGTTACTTACCTAAGGGACTAAGCCTTGTATCTGCCATCTGTGGACGGCAACCTACAGTTTTTACCACACATCTTAAGTCCGTAAATAATTCACAAAAGCATTTAGAATGTTTTTTAAGATGACTTTATCTGCTTTGATAAACATCTTCAACATGTAAACTAAATAATGTAATCCTATAATAGTACTGAAAATATTCTGGAATTTCTGAGGTCATTATTTAATTAATTAAATTTTCGTTATGTACACGAATTAGTAGAGTTATATTCGTTTCCTAATTTAGTTCATTGTGTTACCAAAACTTGTACAGGGCCGGTATTGGAAATGATTTTTTAAATGATCGAGTAATTTAATATTTAATTCAATTAAATTCAAGTTATTTGGTATACAACAATTAAGATTATAAAAAACTAACCCATAAAAACCAAGTTTTTATTATACTCCCTTTCTCAAACAGGCTTCGCGCTTAATCCACGCGTCGGGCTCGAGTCGTGCAACGCTGCGAAAGGGAGTAATAAAAACCGTTAAAATTTCGAAAAATCTAAAATTATACAATAATACTTAAAAAAATTTAAACGAAATCATTTTTATCGTCATCACGAGTCTGCCTGAAAAGTTTCAGCTCGATTGGATCACGGAAAAAGGGTTAAAAATTGATCCAAAGTTTTTTCGGCAGACAAACGACAAGCGGACAAGCCGACAAACAGACGTTACGAGTTAAAAGAAAGGGAGTAAAAATTCATTTAATTCGTAAATATTATAACATTTAAACTAGAATATGTGATTTCTATTAAAGAAGTAGGAGAAACATGCCTTTGAAAACCCTCTCAATCAACAGATCAATGTCCAATGTAATAGGTTGGTCTGTATATTAGAATGTAAAACAATCTATGCTGACGCTGTTTAAGGTAACTATCAGGAACATACAAACCAATGCTCTGAATAATTTCAGAATTATCGGTCATACCGCGTAACAATCGAGAAAAATGCGAAATAAAATTCATATTCTTTCTAGCCTCTAAACTATTGTAGGCAAGTATATCCTGGAGAAACTCGGTTGGGTAAAACAGAGGATAATGCCCATACTTTCTCATGTAGGAATATGCACCACAAAATATTTGATCGACCTCTGTATCCCAGCCAATATCACTGGAAGACGGCTCACACTGCGGTCAGCTAAATCGGAGGCACTCTGCAGGCTGGTAGTACCAAGGAGACCTGGAGCCACCAAGTTTGCGGAACGTGCTTTCAGCTTTGCGGGCCCAGCTGTGTGGAATCAGCTGCCTCCAGTGATGCGATCTATGGAGAACCAGGAATACTACAAGAAGAGCCTATAAACTCAATTTTTCGGGATGTCGTCCATAAACATAAACATAAACATACTTTCTCATGTAGAGCCACATATGTAATCTAAGTAAATTTTACTGTCATATTCATAACAACACAATTAGATGGTGTTGTTTAAGTACAACATTAACCTACAGTGATTTCAATTGTGAAAGTATACTTAATTGGAATTTTGTGAAAAATTGTTAATCAAAAAAAATGTTGTCATTTCATGTCGATTAAATAAAGAATTTTAAATTATGAAATACATAAGAACTTCTAACATATATGTATATGTTCGTGGATTTGCGGCGGTGGGAGAAGAAATGAAACATAAATCAATAAAATCTTAATTTACTGGTCATAAGTATATTAATTTAAGAGTCACTGGCCACGAACTTAACAAGAGCACTGTTTGGTAATTCGCCCTGGTTCACTCTTGAGAATATACCAAAAGTAAGTACTTTTTATATTTGTCACTGGCTGACTATATTCGCTATATTCGACCGTTCATTTACACACAACGAAAAAAATGTTTTTTCTAGAAACTTCTATTACAATTTGGTTTGTTCTACTCGTTTCTAGGTATATCCAATTTATTCTAAATTGTAAATTGGTAAAAACTCGATTGTGTGTATTTCCTTTTGTATCTAGCATCTAGTAAAATTGAATATAATATATAATAATCATAGAAGAGAACTATGTGTTTTGATTTATATACCACAAATACATTAAAATCACTAATTCTAATTAAAGCTGAAATTCATGTATTGAAAATGCGTCATTTCTATCGTTTTTTTCATAGCTAGTCATAATCATAATCCATTAAAAACTAGTGCAAATAAATAATTTTGAAAATACTATTAAGATTAGTGGTACAACGTTAACTCCCAAAATATGAATAGAATATTAAAATAAAAATTACATATCGGTAATTAACGACTGGCTTTCCACGAGCGAAGGCTTCTCGGGCGAGTATCGCCGCAGAACCTTTTTATTCGAAGGCAGAACTTAAGATCTACACTTTAGATAAACTTGTCAAATGGGTTGGATTTTAATTTCATTATGCTTTTTAGTTTAAGTACATAATGACGGGGTGGAAAGGCCGCGTAGGCAGTTGAATAAATGTTGAAATTAAAATTACGCAGGAATTTGTAATCGGGCGGGTTGTTAGAACCTACCTGCCCGCTTTACATTTCTGTAAAAATATTACTAAAAACTTACCATCACGCCGTTTCCCCGAGGGGGTAGGCAGAGAGGATAGAGCGCCATACTCTTCTGTCCTGACATACAACTTTCGCTTCGTCTACATTCATACATCTTCGAATGCAAGCTCGACGGTTGTTCAGACTTCTAACAGGACCATCTTCCAGTATCTGGTTAATCTGGTCATGCCACGTCTTCCGTGGTCGCCCTCTTTTTCTGGCGCCGTCAACACTTGCATCATATATCTTTCTTACCATTCTTTCCTCATTCATTCGCTCAACATGCCCAAACCACCTGAGCGACCCTATTTTTATTCTCTGTATTATGCTACGATCAGCTTTACATTCATTCCTAATATCTTCATTCTTTACTCTATCATACATGGATTTACCACACATACGTCTAAGGGACCTCATCTCCACTGCATTCAATCTACTTTCGTTCCTCTTCTGCCAGCTCCAGGCTTCACTTCCATACATTAGTGTCGGTACCAGAACTCCATTATGTACCGCCAGTTTTGCCTCGGTAGACATATTTCTATTAGAAATTATTGCATTCAAAGCACCGTTCACCCTATTCCCGGCAGTCACTCTCCTCTCTATATCTTTCTCAACATTCCCTCTTCTATCGAACATACTTCCCAAGTACACAAACTCATCTACTTGTTCCAAACATTCATTGCCTACTAGTATTTCACACGTTGTCTTACTTTCCTCCTATTATATTTATTTATTTAATACTAGCTGTGCCTGCGCGGCTTCGCTCGTGTAGTTTTTTTAGTACACTGTATGGTTCGTCATAGAACTTTAGCGAATCTTCTAGAACGTTCTCCTTCCACAACTTTCAAGAAATTTATCGAATGTACAGGAATTTTCTAGACGCACCGTCACATTCCGCCACTCAGTTTAGAACCTTATAGAACTTTCGGGAATTTTCTAGAACCTTCTCCTTCCAGAAATTTATAGATCAGGTATTTCCGGAACCTTCTAGACTCAACGACACAGTCGGCGTGTCTATTTTGAAACAATCAAGCATTTGCGGCCTTCTCATAACAAAAAAATGTGCTAGAAAGCACATTTTAGAAAGCACACATTCGAATATTTTTGATGTGACACCAAGGGCTATCTACCACCATAACCGCCGGTGGGTGATTGTGGCTGGTTGTGGAGATAACTTGGCGGGTAGGGAAACACGGGTTTCTTTTTATATATATATTTTGATTTTACAGAGCAATCAGAATTTGAAGACAAGGGAATAGGACAGAGAAAATAGGTTATTAAATTTAAATGGACGTCAAATCTATTATAAATGTTCATTGCTTGCGTTACATAACTGTGACATCATCAATGAAATGAAAAATTAGCAGAGCTATAGTATAATTTAAGTAAGAAAGCATTAAATATACGAAAAAAGAGGATCTACTTAATATTTTCTATGTATAGTATTTATTTTTGTGGATTAGAGCTACTCAAATAGGCAACGCCTGTATCAGAATAGCTTGTTTATATACATATGAAAAAAAAATACAAATTAAAAAAATACTGATATTAAAATATTAAAAATATTAAATAAAACAAAAATATTAAATAAAATCCCATGTCGTGTCAAAATGGATATTAATAAAAAAGGGAAAAATACAGAATTAATGAATATGTTACTAAATAAAAGAGACTTATTTTGATTTTGGTAATATTTGTATTTTTTCTTGTATTGTTGTAAAGTATTGTTGATTTGTATTTGAGTTTATAAGATCTATTGTAATTAATTAATATGAATGTATTTCTGGTAAATACAATTTATTTATATATATGTATTGATGCACCTACAGACAAATATCAATGTGATGTTTTGTGGGTCTGAGATGTAAAAAAAAAATATAAAAAAAAAAATAAGTATTAGACATAACAAAATGTTAGTTATGTTTGTATATAATCACTTACGAAGATTTTTACTCTACCGGTTTCGAGACGACCACTTCCCTGGCATTTAAATATCACTACACACCACAACCATAATATTATTTACACACTAACAGAAAGTGTTAGTGTGTCATTGGTATTAATCATTAATCAAAATATATAATTCTCTACGTAACAAAGTCCGTCACTAATGCTACCAGATGGCCCAAATAATATTAAAGTATCATCATCATCACTCTTGGCAAACAACCCTTGGTGGGTCTTGGCCTCCTCAATAATCTTCCTCCACACATCTCGGTCTAGTGCCAGCTCTCTCCCGTTCCGAAGCTCTAAGGCAGAGATGTCTTTGAGGACGTTGTCACTCCATCTTAGTTTCGGCCTTCCTAAGCTCCTTCGCCCTATTTTTCCTTGAGTTCAGCAGGGACTTTGGTGCTTGATGCTCGGACATTCTCTCCACATGAAGTCTTCCCAGTTTTATAAATTTTGTGACGTTTGGCTCCTTAATTAGAGTATGGAGCTTATTGTTGTAACGTCTGCGCCAAAGCAAAAACGTCCAGTGCTCGCTCATTCCTCTTAGTACCCATGTCTCAGCTGCGTACGTGAGCACTGGTCTAATAAGCGTTTTGTACACTAATATCTTGGTCTACTACACTAAGGTCTTGTAAATGCTTATTATTATATTATGATATAATAATATAATAATAAGCATTTATTAGACCATGTGATATATTCTCACATATGGTGTTAAAGCGAGGGTGGAAACTGTCAAGACAAAGAGCATGCTAAGAACAACTGAAATGAGAACTCTGCGTGCTATTACTGGGAAGAAGAAGAAGAAGAAGGGAGGTCTGCGAGGTTCATGATGTAGTCAGATGGGGGCCACAGCATCGACAATAGTGGTACCAACACGAACAGAGAATGAGTACTACAAGATAACCATACATAGCTCTGCATGGCGTACCAGATAGACCGCGTCCACCAGGGAAACCCCCCAAACAAACAAACAGACTCTTGAGTATAAATAAAGTTGAAGAAGAAGAAGAGTATAATAATGCGGTATAAGAAGAAAATTCGCTATTTAATAATATCCATCACTAACGTTAAGAAGATGCTAAGCTACTATGGATAGCTGCTCTCACAGCCATAATTGACTGCCGAAAGGTATGTGACAAAAGTACGTCATTTTTGACGGATTATATATAACTGGTAATCTTATACAAACAACGAGGAATAATCACAGTCGCTTAACTGGGTTAGATAAAAATATATAATATAATGAGGTGTAGAAAGCAAAATTGTGTGTTCAGAAAAAAAAGTCTAATTCTCCATGTAATAATTAATGCCCGTCACTAATGTTAGTATAACGCTACGTTAGATGACATTTTTCTCACAGCTTCAACTCGCGGCCGAATACACAGTAACATAACTTTTTTTTGATGGGCAAAAGCTAGTGTGGTGGTCCAGACCCGCTGCTGCTCTATCCGCACACATCGATTAAACCCACCAATCAGGAGCTTAATGCAACCAACCAGGTTCCGACCGCGGAGAGGTATATCAATCTCAACGCCACCTTTGTAAACTTGTGTCAATAAATCAACACTGCTGATCCTTCCTCGCAGACACTTCTCACGCACTCACACAACACATCACATACCGACACAAAGGATATGTCTCTGGACGGGTGGACACATTCATCCTCTCAGAATACATAAACTCTTCTTCTTCTTGGCTATCATGTTGGCTATGCGGACTTTGTTTACTGCGGCCCGAAACAGTTCCACAGTAGACTGGCCAAACTACTGTCTCAAGTTTTTCAGCCATGAAGTCCTCCTTATTTCAGGGCCCCGACTTCCGGCAATGTTTCCCTGCATTATGAGATGCAAGATCTCGTATTTCTCTGGATGTCTCATCACGTGTCCTAGATATTGAAGTTTTCGGATTTTTATTGTTTTAATAACTTCTTTTTCTTTATTCATCCGAGCCATAACATCTTCATTCGTAACTCTGTCCATCCAGCTTATTTTGAGAATTCTTCTATATATCCACATCTCGAATACCTCAAGTCGCCTTGTCAGTTCTTCGGTAAGCGTCCATGCTTCCATTCTATAGAATAATACTGAAAACACGTAGCATCTGACCATTCGAATTCGTAATCCTAGGTTGAGATCATGGCTGCAGAACATCTTTTTCATGCGGATAAAGGTTGCACGAGCTTTTTCTATGCGGCTTTTGATTTCAACCGAAGGATCCCATCTTTCATTTAAGTTGCAGCCCAAGTATACAATACTTTGTACCTTCTCTAGTTTCGTTCCAGCTACATAAAGGTTGTCATAAGCATGTATTTTGTTTTATTTTTATTAAGTTCTAACCCATATTTCTCACATGTTTTCACTACTTGATTCAGCAGAAGTTGCAGATCCTCAATGTTACTTGTTAGAAGTACCGTATCACATAAACTCAGCCCACCAAACTAGTAATACAATATTTGTCTACAAAGTTTCAATATTTCCTCGTACAACACTCGATTATTTTATTAAGGCTATCGACAAAATTCCTTAACTGTGGAATGCAATTGTTTCGTTGAGCAGTTTCCTAGCGCCAGTTCCAAGCTTTTGTGGTCGCGTGATCCGAGTCAATAATGTTCGCAATCAAATAGTGTAAATATAATTACTGTGGACCTAATCAGAAACGACATAAGTCAAATTTGTTTCCTTGTGTTTCTGGTGAAACACAGCGTGCCTGATTAGTTAGGATTTTTTACTAATTTATTGTGTAATTAATAATGGTGGAAGCACATATCGCACCCCGAGTATTAGACTGTCACCTTTTCAAAGAAAAAAAACGGTTTTGAATTGAGAGAATGTCATATTTTTACTCCCTTTCTTTTAACTCGTAGTGTCTGCTTGTCCGCCGTAAAAAATTTTGGATTGATTTTTAACTCTTTTCTCGTGATCCAATCGAGTTTTTGCAGGCAAAATTGATGATGATAAAAATGATCTAACAAATTTACGTAAATTTTTTAAAATTATTATAGTATAATTTTGGATTTTTAGAAATATTAGCGGTTTTTTCAAATTGGACACCATACAAATGAGAAAGGAGTCCGACGCGTGGAGAAGGCGCGAAACCTGTTTCAACTAGTGTGACTCGAGCCACGGGTCCAATCAGTCGGCTGTATTGGAAACAATACAAATGAGAAAGTGAGTATAATAAAAACTTGTTTTTTATGGGTTAGTTTTTTATACATCTTCAGTTATACTATGTACCAATAGAGGCGCTTAGACATAGGTCCTCTGCGCAGACAAATACACGCCAGCAATAGCGCGCATAACAAAACTACAAAATTAAAAAGAGGATTTATTGAATGGTCAGTATTTCAATTAAAAAGTCAATATATTAAATTAATGGCCAGTAAATTATATAAATGGTCAGTTTATTCGAATCAATTGTCATTTGGTCAGTATTATATTTAAATTTATTCTATTGATAAAATGTGTGAATTACATAACAGTGTTCCGATGAAATTCGTGCCCAGCAACTTTGGATATTAAATATTTTTAAGCGTTTCATTTACCTCTCACAGACACGATCACGAGACAGTGTATCGGAAGCTTGTTTCATAAAATTTCAAAAAAATAATAGTGACAATTGGAATAAATACAAACTTCTTGCACGTCGTTTTCCGACGGAATATGCAGAGAGGATGGAACGCCACACACTTTTATCCAGACACGTAACTCGCCTCATCCACATTCATACAGGCTCCTAACAGGACCACCTTCCAGCGTCTAGTTAATCTGATTCTGCCAAGTCTTCCGTGGTCGCTCTCTCTTCCTGGCTCCAACAATACTTGCGTCGCATATTTTTCTTACCATTCTTTAATTCATTAATTACTCTCAACATACAGGATTCATTACAGCGAAATTAAAAAAATCGCTTATTTTGTTATCAAACCTCGTTAACTACCAAAATCTACAAATGTAAAAACTAGAATAATTATGAAAGATCTTCTGAGATGGTTTGGTCATGTAGAACGTATTGTAACGATATTGGCCTATTCAAATAGACATTGCTGAAAAATTATACGAAAATATCTATCTGCTAAAAGCTCATGATAAGGAGAAGCACCACAATTCATAAATACTCTATAATTAAATATTTGCCGGATAAGTAGGTGCGGGCGAGCTTTATTATTTATGCACGCGGGCGTGTAAAGCAGGCTTTATGTTATCTTATTTTGACGAAGCGAGCCAATCAAAAAAAAAACGGTTGTCCGCGGAACGGATTCGGCCAATAAGAGGCGTTCTAAGAGATAGACCTTTACCTTTACACGTCGGTTGGAGTCAAAAATGGCGAGAAATTTTGACTATATAAGCCATACAAATTCGAGGATCGCCCTTCTTTCTTCAGCATCAACGTCGGCCGGAGGCTCTTGTGGAGAGAGGACCGAAATACCATCAGTGAGTCACAGAGGCAGCAACACTCGAAGATACAGCTAAGCATTTTCAATATTATTTATTTCTATTGCCTTTTTCGTGTATTCAATTTAGAACTTTCTGGATCGTAACAAATATTGATACATGTTGTGGATTGTTTTGTTACGTATTTTGGGCCTAGGGATAATTATTACTATACGCGCTTCAGATTTAATATACAAGAAATCGTAATATTGCGACTGTGATAATTCCAGCGGGTGAATTATTGCATAACGCTTATGAAATATATAATTCTGTCGCTGTTCATATGAAAAATCATTTAAATTTGATATTCATATATTACCAAAGATATAAAGGCTTTAAAATGGAATATTTTACTGACGAAGGGTGTTTCGTGTTTGTTTGTGGGATTTAAAATTCAGAATAATTATGTATATTTAATGTCGCGAGGTTCGGAATGTACGAGAGATTCTTCAGGGCGGATGTATCCTTATGCAAAAGAATGCTTTGTTATCTATACTGGCGATTGAATACACGGATTTCTATATGATTTGTATTATTTTGGGGATAATTCGGAGTATTTATGTGGTTTTGATATCTCGATTGTCAGAGTGATATAAATTCAGATCGTGCGAGAAGTTTCCTACTAATAATATATTTTAAAAATGAATCTGGATTTTATATTTATTTTATTAAAACACGGATGTGAGATTATTGGACAAGGTACATGTTTGTATTGCATATCATTGGGCAATCGTATTAAACACGATTTGTTCCTATCAAGTTCTTATAAAGACGTGTTTCGAATTGTATATATTGTATAGAAATAATTAATTTAGATACAGCCGGTCTTCAGCTAAGAATCGCGGAAATTTTGTACTAACGAGCAGCATTCTCGATGGAAGGAAAGTGGAGGCTGCACAGGCGATGTCAACTTTGGAGAGGACCCGCTATATTACTTCGGATCAGGATGCCATTTTAGAAGCAGAAACTACAGAAATAAGATAAGAACCTTTTATATTATTTATTCTTTATTTTCTTATGTGTATCAAATGGAATGTTCGTGCTATATAATTTGTCATTGTCACAAGGTAACTATTCATTTCATTACGTGGGTTCAGAGTTCGACGGTAGCGGACGCGGTAACAAGTTGGTACTTGTCGGGACGTGACGTCGGAATTATTTCTTAATTATCTTTAGGATACAAGCGAGGTCATTACACGTGCATTCTGCATTTCAAACGTTTTACTAACATATATAAATACATATTATTGCGTTTTACAAATTGAATAGGTTCGCGGAAAATAGGTATTTCGCCCGGTTGTGCAATATTAACTTCCAACGTAGCATAATGAGATCTTATTACCGGCGCTAGACTCTTAAGGTTAGGCACGCGGGGATTATAAATGGGATAATGAACGAGAACCGAATGGGGAAGTTCGTCTCTTCATGGTCGGGAGGCGAGGAGTCGTACGTCTTTCACGCCCCGTGATCTTGGGAGGCTGAATTTCGATTGTGGAAAAAGATGAAGTTAGATCTACTCGCGTGGCAAGACAGGGTCGAATGTCGGAGCGCGCGTTCTCGGCTATGGAGTCTGATTAGATTGGAGAGACATCTTAGGTTAGGGACTAGGTAGGGCCATCTTAACTGTATCTACCCGGTTAAGACAGGGTTTTAAAGCCAAGAATTACAGGATGGTCTGAAGGTCCTGGAGCGGTGACCCTCTAAGATCTAAGGGGAAGAACCTCTCACGTCTTTTCGGGCCCCTTGGTGCGACGAGCTCGGGCTCTGTTTATGAATGTTTATGAATGTATTAACTCCGTACTCAAGGACGAGATAGGACGTTCCTCATGAACGAGAAATTATAAGATGCAGGTAGCAGTTCGACAATCAATACTGTGCTCGGGACCGCTTTAATGAACGAGATCTGTTAGCAGTTTAACAATCAACTTTTATGATCGGGACCGCATTCAGGAGCGCGATGGCATTACTAACACCATCATTCTCATCATTCACCACCTTTTCTAACTTGCTGTATACAGAGACCTTCGGGGTTCTCCCTTCCCGGCCAGCGAGAAACATATCAGGAATTACACAATCAACTGTAATAATCATGCTGTTTTACCATCATTTAATATCTCTAGTCAATAAGACTACACCGTGGGATCAATCACATCAACTATAATTTGGCGATGCTAACATGGCTCTGACTGACGCGCTCAAGGAAGAGTCTTTTCCAGTCACCCAGTTAGTTCATTCAGCCCTTTAATCAGCAGTAAACATCATAATACTCCGGCTCATGTAGCCGCAACGTGGGATCCTCATCATATACACCAGTCAATTTGACTGCCCCGCGGGACAATATACAAACCTTAATATCAGACGCGGGATTTCTTCCTGATATGTTTGTCGCCGGGAAGCGAGGACTTCGGAGGATTCCAGCAGGAGCAATAGAGTCTCGGCTTGATCTTGGTCTGCAGATTAGCATGGGAAGCTATTAATTACGCAGGTGGTAGCTACCGGGTACAGCGTTGTCGATGGGGCTGTACCCCCTTCCGTAGAGGAGGGTAACCTAAAATCTACGTAAAAGTAAAATCAGAATCAACTGGACTCTTATAAAATATGACTTACGAAAGAATCGAAAATTTCGATTTAGAATCTCGGGCTGTGATAATGTCAGACAAAGCTTGCCCCGAGCCTCTGTTGCGCCTAGTTGTTATGAATATATGTTTACTCTTTCCACTATATACCATGAACAGATAAATCAGGCCGAAGACCACCGATCGCGTCAGTTGTAAGCATTGTATGTATGTATTCTGGAGAACCCAGCCGTTAATTTGCATTTTGAGTATTGTGTGTGTGTTTAATAAGTATAACCGTGTATTAATCGACCGTGATTTATCTAATCTGGATGACCGGCAGATCCAGTATACTATTGCATTAAAAAAAATATACGTAATAAAAATAAATATTGCGTGTTGTTGCGCAATATTAGCGCTAAGTTCCTATTATGTATCGTCGGTTGTATTATGTGGATACCAAGTTATATTCAGAGCGCCCTAGGCTGTTTTTCGCAAGTGGTATTTATCTATCTGAATATTCCATCGTAATCGTGACCCCGCACTCAGCCGTGGGATCCGTCCACAGGTGCTAATATGAGACCTCGGTAACCAGGCGGCTTCGTTCTAGGCGAAAAATCTACGTAGACATATTTATGTTCGCGACGCCGCTACCGGATGCGAGGAAGTGACGGATGCGCCGCCATGAAAGGCGATTTTGTTAGTCTGTTCAATCGATCGTCGTTTTGAGTCCGGCTCATGTTGCGCGTTAATAATGTTAGGTTAGTTTCGCCTCGTATGAATACAATGGCATTTCTTCTGCTACGCTACCAAAAGTACCGGGTAACCGCGTCACATCGAGGAGTCCTAAATTACTATCACTAGACGATTACTGGCCAAATTATATGTTAGACTAAACGTAAACTTAATTCAATCACGTAAATAAATTTTAAACATAGCTTTGAGCTTGCAAAAGCAGATCTCAAATAATATATTAGACTTTTAATAAATGAACTTAAAGTAAAATCGCTTTTAAAACTTTTCTTAAAGCCTTCTCTTTTAAACTTTCGATTTAAACTTCTTTCAAAAAAAAAAGCTTCACCCCAAAATACACCCCCACAGACGGGAAACGTCACAGTATGATAGAGGAAAGCATGGTTAAGAAAATATACGGGGCGAGTGTTGAAGACAACAGGAATAGAGGGCGTCTACGAAAGACCTTGCATGATCAGATACTACAAGTATTGGAGTGTGGCCCTGTTAAAAGCCTCAACCGTAGAGCATGCATGAGAAGATGTATGAATGCAGCCGAAGCCAAGGTGGTATGCCAAAATAGAAAAATATGGAGTTCTATCCTCTCTGCCTACCTCTGCGAGGAAACGGCGTGATGGTTAGTTAGTTAGTTAGTTTTTACATGAAGATTCTAGTTAAATGAAATTCGTAACTTTTTATTTATTTGTTATTTGATAAAAAAAATGTTTAGTATAGTGAGTGTCCCCAAAACGGGTTAAATACTTGATTGAATCTAAATGCCATAGTCTCAGAAGCCGTCGACTCGAGTGTAAAGAGATAAAAAGCAATAAAATGCTAATCGTTGTTTAAGCATCGGCACACTCCCACTCCCGCTCCTTCAACCCCCAGCTCGGCTTGCCAAACTGTGCTCCCCCGCCTTTATTGCACAGCAAGGGATGAATTTATTTTGTGGTACGAGAAAATTTATGGAAAAATCTTTGAACCCCATAATTCAATTCTCCAGTGATAGCAGAATAACTTTATGATAATGTTAATTATTATTAATAAAGAAAAAACACTCCGTGTACGACCACTTAAAGCAAAAGTATAATTTCTTGTATAAACACCGTAAAAAGGTTCAATTTATCAAAGATATAAAAAAATCTAGCATAAATTTCTTGGATTTGAACATTTCAACAGTCAAAAATAAACTTTAATTTAATGTGTTAATAGATTATTTTGTGTTTCCCTATGTACAATTAATATTATTTTATAATATTATTTTCAACATTGAAAATAAATTAAAATGAATAATGGTTAAAATACTAAATTAATAGGTAATGTGTTAAATAAAAAGTATAAGAAAAAGGTTTTTTTTAGATCTTTTGTTTATCAACCAATAGTTGATATTGAAATACATTATAGAAAAATCGTATTTCTAAATAATTATAATTCAAATTTAATATCTAATAATCCCAATTATCTTTAAACAAAAAATTAAACAATTGTATATTAAATAATATGAATAAATATCATATTTGAATAAAATCGGGGATTAATAAATTAGATAGTGATGATTGTAATAATTTTTAATGCACAAAACATGCAGTTATTTTGATATTAGAATTTAATATTAACAAAGATTAAGAAATATTGCATACAAATAACATAGGATTACTGTTAAATATATTACAAGTTGAATGAAACACTTGTAAGAAATTCCTAACATTATGAAACTCAAAGTCACTTGAACATATACTAGCTGTAATATTGACTCGACACCGCGGTCAGGATGAAATTTACTATGTGTTTGATTTCTCGAATATTCTCGTGCATTCTCGCGCTTTCAATCTTTCCAAAAACATCCAGAATATTCGGAAAACTTTCCATTACCTGTAGTTCCTCTAGATTTCAGAATTTCATGACAATATAATTAATACCATAAAATGGATAGTTGCTGGTCAATACTGGTCCTGATGATGGAGCTCGTGATGAACCAGAGAGGTTGAAGATATGTAGAAAAATAACCTAAAAAATTTAATAAAAGTGGCTAAATATCACGATAACCCGATACTATTTTCAATAAAAAATAACTGGAACAAATGAAGATCTGTTTGGAATAAGTAGCATTGCTGTTCTTAAAAAACAAGTGTGCACGCAAATGTAAAACTAGACAAGTGTGACCTTTATATTGTTTACCATTTTATTTTATTTGCCTTTTCTGTTTAATTTTTAAATATTTTCTCTTAACTTTTGTACGATGTACTTATGATTTTTCATTAGTGCGATGTATTAATGAATTATTACTTTGTAATAATTAATTATAATACAAAATGTGAATTACATACAATATATCAAAATAAAAGTTAAAGCTATTTAAAACAAATGAAAAATACAAGATGGAGACAAGATCTGGACTATCAAATCAGAAATTGTTTGAATCTAGACAGATTTACACCGAAGAAGTGTCGATCCTGTCTCGAATTTATAAGACGACATAACCAAGACATAGGAGCATGGAATACATAATTAATTTATATTAACATACTAGCTGTTCGTATCCGGCGTTGCATGGATTAAGAATTACGTTGAAAATAAAATTGTGGGAGGAAACAAATGTTCCATTCGAACGGTATAGATTTGCATCGAAAATATATCAGAGGGACTGGTAAAGGTAAAAAGGAATGGAGGATGTGTCACCTTTGTTACCCGCCGTGTCCTAAAATAAGTTTTCATATTTTGAGTCCGATCGGTCAGACGGTACAGATTTGTATCGAAAATATATCAGGCAGAGGGGAAGTGGTAAAATAATAGGGGCGAAATGTTGTCTATGTTACCCGCCGGTTTCTAAAGCATAAGTATGCAAAGTTTGAATCGAATCGGACAAACGGTGTAGATTTGTATAGAGAACAGACAGACATTGAGTTTTATAGGTATAGATTTAAGTTACGATGTTTATTGCATTATTTTTTTTGTAAATTAATAATTCTTCCATGCAAAAGCTCTAAGGGAGTAAAAAAATAAATGAAAAAACTTATATTTATGGTTCTATTCGATACGGGATTCGCGGCCCGTGCTTGCAGTCGCAGTTCACCCCCGGCCCTATAATAAATACAGTGCATTTCCGTCTCCCCTCCGATCATCCCTTCCTCGACTCCATTAACGTGTCTCACCCCTTTCTTACGGACCAACGATTTTTTCAATTACCACAAGAACTTGGCAAAAAAAGAAACACAATTACACTGCACGGTTACAAGGTACTGTTTGCTGTGTGTTCAATTCTATTTAAAAATACAAGACTCTATTTTTAAATACTATTATATCTATTGCGATTTTGAGATGTGATCTGAAGCCGCCTTTGGGTTTTCTGTTCGTGTTCTTATACTGGTATCTCATAGCTAGTAGCAAAATTTTTATAGGTAGTTAGTTTCCTGCCTTGATAATGAGTTGAAAATGTTCTAGCTACCATGACCTAATATTATGGAGGTATGCAATATCAAATTTTGCATTTTTTTTAGATGTTCCTGACTTATTTTTTGCAAAAAAGTTTAACTATCATTACAGTACTATAATTCTATTATGAAAAATATATTCTCTTTAATGAAAGTCGAGTAATATGCTAAAAACCTTGCAACTTGAAAACAGATTTTTTTAATCATTTTTTTGAATTGTATTGAAGCGAATGACTATTTTTTTATAATTTATATAAGTTACTGTAGGTAATGATAGTTCAACTTTTTGCAAAAAAAAGTCAAATATATATAAAAAAATTAAATTGATTTTGCATATCTTTAATATCGATATTAGGACATGGTTGAGTGAAAATTTTCGGCTTATTATCAAGGCAGGAATTCAACTGTAAAATTTTTGCTACTAGCTATGAGACACCCTGTATAACGTGGTATTCATCATGGTTTGCTATGAAAATTGGTTAGACATTAAATATAGTTGCATAGCAATGGGAATTAATATCTTTAAGATACGGAATTAATTGTATTATTGCTTTATATAGGCATGAAAAATACTTAATATAATGGGAATGATATATGTTAAGCGCGAGTGTGGCAAATCTTTTGATTATAGAATATAGTAAAGAATGAACAAATTAGATTGAAAGGATTTAAAGCTTATCTTAGCCGAGTGAATAGAATTAAAAGGTCGCTTAGTTCAGTCATGTTGAGCGAATGAATGAGGAGAAATGGTAAGAAAGTAATGAGTCAAGTGTTGATGGAGCCAGAAATAAAATTATGTTGAATGTTGTGTGTCAGGACAGAAGAGTTTTTTTTTATTCTCTCTGTCTACCCCCGAACAAAGTGGTTAGTTCGTCAAAATTATTTTCTTTGTAGTTTCCAAAAAGAACTGATGACTTTGAAGCTCAGCAAAAAAGAAAAGTGACACTAAACAAAAATTCATCCAGTTGACGTTCTGTCTCTTTCTTCCCTTAATGATTACTTGATTGTTTGTGATTCTGTTTTTGTTTACTTAATGCTGAACCTTTATGAAGGCAGAGCTGTGAATCGAAACTAGTTGGTTAAAACTTAATAAGGTGGTGTTAAACAAAGAGTTATTTTATTAAAAAAAAATCATTCCTTTAACAGGGGCTGTAAAACAATTCTTACGTAATTTTAATCTATAGTATGTTATTTAAAAAAACATTGTTATATTGAACAATTCATAGTTCATCTCACTGATTATATTATGTAAAATTTAGAAATAAATGATTTTATAAAAAAATGCGCAATTATTTAACTTGGTAAGAACAAATTCTCGACTAAATATCCCCTTCTAAAAAAATAATAACAAATATAAGTTTGCCTGCCAAGATAGCATTAGTCGGTAAATCAATTTGGTTTGAATCACTGCTGAAATTGGCTTGTATCAAATCTAATATCGCGATTTGATTAGCCACGATTGGAATTTCCTCCACCCCACTGACATCTATAGCAGGCCACTCAAAGCATCGCTTATTTACCCTTGATTCAATCGTATGACGAATTCGGACAAGTTGTAAAAAGTACCATTGGTATTAGAATTCAAACCCTGGGGCATTTTTTAACTTAGTGTGTGGGCTATAAAAGTAGGGGGAGCTCATTGGCGAATCTTTTAGATACTATAAATACGCTTGAAATTTTGTAATTGGAATTTCACTATTTATTATACATAGACTTACTGTAGATCAGCAATAGGAGGTCAGTGTGATGGTAAAGGTTTATCTAAATAAGACATTTCTACTACGGTTCAATTTTATTTACATAAGTATTTCACATTGAATTCTACTTGAACCGTCCACGTATTTCCGTACTCTGATGTATGGTATTCCGTATGATAGTCCAACATTTTGCCCAAAAATAAGTCAGAAATATTGAAAAGGAAATGCAAAATTTGATATCGCATATCTACTTAAACATTGATATGTTTCGAATTTGTATTTCGACTAATAACCAAGACAGAAATATACCTCTAAAGTATTGTGGACTAGCAAAAACTTCGCCGAATCTAATACTTCACATTATTCTCCGTCAAATACTTCGATAAATATTTCGCCAAATACCTAGCTTAACACTTCCTCCAATACCACGCCAAATATATCGCCAAATACTTCATCAATTACTTTGCCAAATATTTCGCTTGATTTTTCGCCAAATACTTCTCTAAATATTTTGCCAAGCATCTTGCTAAATACTTCCCCAAATACGACCCCAAAAAAATCGCCAAATACTTCTCTAAATATTTTGCCAAGCATCTTGCTAAATACTTCCCCAAATACGACCCCAAAAAAATCGCCAAATACTTCTCTAAATATTTTGCCAAGCATCTTGCTAAATACTTCCCCAAATACGACCCCAAAAAAATCGCCAAATACTTCTCGAAATATTTTGCCAAGCATCTTGCTAAATACTTCCCCAAATACGACCCCAAAAAAATCGCCAAATACTTCTCTAAATATTTTGCCAAGCATCTTGCTAAATACTTCCCCAAATACGACCCCAAAAAAATCGCCAAATACTTCTCTAAATATTTTGCCAAGCATCTTGCTAAATACTTCCCCAAATACGACCCCAAAAAAATCGCCAAATACTTCTCGAAATATTTTGCCAAGCATCTTGCTAAATACTTCCCCAAATACGACCCCAAAAAAATCGCCAAATACTTCTCTAAATATTTTGCCAAGCATCTTGCTAAATACTTCCCCAAATACGACCCCAAAAAAATCGCCAAATACTTCTCTAAATAAATGGCCAAATAAATGGCCAATACTTGGCTAAATACATTGCCAAGTACTTCACCATATTCCTTGCTAAATTCTTATCCGAATATTTTTCCAGATACTTTGCCAAATATTTCGCCTAAAATATCCCAAATTACTTCTCCAAATACTTTGACAAATACTTCACTAAATGCTTTGTTGAAAACTTCACTTAATTCTTCGTCTAATTCTTGGCCAATTACTTTGCGAAATACTTCGCCTAAAGCATCACCAAGTACTTCATCAAATATTTCATCAAATACTTCGCTACCTGAATGTCTGTACTTAGATTAGTCTATATTATACGTGTCCTGAAGAAGGTTGAGACAAACCGAAACTAGTTGACAATTGTATATATTGAGGGTAGAAAGCCAAAAGGTCATTTTAAAGTGATTATTTACAACTTTACAGGAGAACAAAATAATGTTTTGTCAATCTGATTTTGTTATTCTATTTCTTTTATTACTAAACGATTTCCACTTGTGTTTTGGATTAACAATTATGGAAATCGTGAACAATAAAAGAAAAATTGACAAAATCAGACTGACAGAATATTCTATTGCTCTTCTGTAAAATTCTAAATAATCTCTAACGCCTTTTTGGCTTTTTACCGTCAATATTTAGGAATAAGTGGTTTAAAACTAAGTATTTTATTTTATTTTAAATTTAGTATAATGTTATCTTGCTTTGAAAATTTATTTAGTAAGTCTAAGGCCGGCCGCACTTTGGATACGAATTATTACGTACGTATTCGTACGATTATTTTCGTACGTATTGGAGCGCGCACATTGATTGCGTCTTGCGTTGTCACGATCAGTTACTTTGACATTTCTCCAATGAAGTTTATGCCAAATGAATAATCTGTATATTCTGGAAAACTCTATTATGGCAGACTTAAATAATGACAAATTTTATGACTATCTATCTAATAGATTCACAAATGCTGGGAAGAATCGAAGTGCAACGAGAGCTCATAACATCGGAGAAATATTTAAAAAATTTTTTTGTTCGAAGTACATAATTATACCTCACCTTCAAAACCATATTTATATATAAATATATATATATATATATTATTAAACATATTTTTCATTTATTTAGGAAACGAGTGCCGTAATATTTAATACGAAATAAATAAATGAAATAAAGAGAAATACACAAATATCAAATAATAAAACTGAAAAATTAAATGCTGGAACCTGGATTCGAACCACGGATCTCTGTGTTTCGCGCACAGCGTGTTACCAATTTCACTACAACACAAACATTTCACAAACAGTCGATTACTTCCCGAATAAAAATGGAATAATATAAATAAGTGAATTAATAATTCAAAGAGAAACATATAACTATCAAATATTGACGACTTGTTAAGTCGCTGGGATAGTGAAATTGGTAACACGCTGTGCGCGAAACACAGAGGTCCGTAGTTCGTATCCAGGTTCCAGCATTTAATTTTTCAGTTTTATTATTTGATATTTGTGTATTTCTCTTTATTTCATTTATTTATTTCGTATTAAATATATATATATATATATAAATTTATATATAAATTATTTAACTTACAGGTAGGTACTTTGGTCCCATAAACATTTGTCAAATTGTCATGTGTCAAATTGATTTTCAATATCCATCGTTCGAAATCGCAAAAATTTCCGAACAAATCCGGATCGTTTCGGACGTCGCATCTGTACGTGCGTACACGCACTACTAAATCGTGTACAGTGTGCGATGTTCAATACTACTTCGAAGGTCAGAATGTACTCGCGTATTCGTACGTAAACGTGCTACTCAAAAGTGTGCGGCTGGCGTAAATAGTACTATCTGCGTATCTAGCATCGTATAGTAAATAAATTTAAAATATCTTTTAAATTAAATTTGAGTTAAATTATAATTTCCAATCAGCCCCCCTCCCTTAAAGTTGTATAACTAAGTGAGCGACAGTTAGTGTGAAAGCGATCATTTTAGACTAATTGGCTATCTGCAGCCAATTTCTAACCCCTCATTCTTTCCCCTGTTTAAAATCAACCTCTCACGCCATTGACTTCACAGTCAAATCACAGCTACCCGCCAGTGACGTTAGTTCCACAACTCAAAACCACCTAGACTCTTGGAACTATTAGAAAGATGATTCTTTTTTTGAATTTGACGTTTAATTGACATTTCTCTAAAAAATCTTTAATACGATAGAAAAATAAAATCCGCATTAAATATCTTTTGTTTTTAGATTTTTGAATTTTATATTTCATTTTATTTTACTGTCATTTTTATTGCCTCTTGAATTTCAGACATAATTATTTTAATTTGTTGTAGTTTGATTGATTGTTGACTTTCATATTTGATTTGATAATTATTATTTCATTTAATGTAATTTTGTTAAACTTTATGTTATTCACTTGATGTTTTATTTTTCTTTATATATCACTATATTATTAATTGTTTTTGATAGAATTATACCTTATCTCCTTTTTTAAATTATTAATTTTATTATTAAATTATAAATTATACATCTTTATATACATTGTTTTTTTAATGGTACGTTGAACCGTGTATTAAATAAATAAATAAATAAATAAATTAAAGATCATACAGATGTACGCAAAATTGTGCTGCTCAGTCATTTCGTGATCGATGAAAAAAACATACATTCCTTAATATAAATAATGACATCTGTATTGGATTATAGTAATGAAAAAGCTTTGGAATGCAGGTGACGGTAGTATAAATACATTTCGCATACGAAATAAGTTGTGTGAGTTAAATATATATACAACTTCCAAAAAATTGTAGTTGAAATGGTGAACGTTACATTGTGTAAAGTGATCACTTAATCCAGGTCGTATGCTTTGTGAACACCCAAAAAAAGACTTCCATACCTACTTTTCCATATGTAAATACAGCTTCGTCTCTATGTGACATTCATAATATATCTTGAAAGGGTTAATCTTCGGATTTCAGTGGTCAGGTCCTTCTGTAGAAAAGGACGACAGTTGTACCACTAGGATACTGGATACTGGATCTCTTCGCCCGTGGAATTAACCGTCTTCAAAGCACTTGGGAAGCAGTGATATTGACGTTGATGATGAACTCGCCTCCAAGTGATAAGTGTCCACAATGTGTTTTGAGTTTGTTTTCGTTTTTGGTCAACAAGTCAAATTTGTCAAGTTATCTGGAGTTAAATACGAGGTTAAATTTTGAAATGCTGCTTTTTTGAACATATAATTCTTACCGAGAGATATTTATCCAGTAGGAATTCTTATAACTGATGACATAAAATTGATTGAAAATGGTGTTATGTAAATTGCATATGCTCCAGGCGCTCTTGTTGTTGTTTATCTTCTCCATGAAGTTATCTATACTAATAAATAAAGAGGTAAAGTTTGTAAGTTGGATGAAGGAGATAATCTCCGAAACTACTCATCCGATTTCAAAAATTCTTTCACCAATATTTATAAAGTACTTTTTGGGTAGAAATAAGCTATATATTATCCCGAAAAAATAAAAAGGCTTTTCAGGGTGACCTATTTTACAAGTAAAGTCGATGAAAAATGTGTTTTTTACGAACGCTGCCTCAACGGCAAGATATATTTAAATACTTTCTATAGAGAAGTTGTAGAACTCAAAAAGGTTTTTAAAATACAAATGTTAAGATTAATACATAAATTTATAAAATGTGTATGGAAGTTACTAAAATCTTCGCGTGCATAGCCACGGAATAGCTAGTTGTATAATAAGTCTGTTTTTAACTTTATTATCTCCATTGATTTTTATCGATTGATTTTAATAAATCTTCATGATTCAATGATTTCGTCACCATTATCAATTCATTAATTAATTTAAAGCTCTTTCAAAAAAAAAATTGTTTGCTGTCATTATGTCGTTTGATCTAATGCCACATACATTTTTTGTCCAGTGGGAATTTTTTCGTGAACATTTTGTCGTTGCCCCATATATCCTTGAGTTTTTTTTTGTCGTGGAACTAACAATATTATTAATTGAATACATATGTGTGTTCTATGTAGGTTCGTATACAAGGTGTCAAGTAAGTTGATATCTTAAGTGACATTTTACAATGTTTTAATCACAATACATCTCATTACTTTTTATTGCCTACCTCACAAATAACTTCGCGAAAAACATGAGCACATGTGTAAAGCTGGCTTTTTTATATATAATTTAATCAAAACCATCATAAATATTCAGAGTTTTGATAAAACAATTAATTTTAAATAAAATATGATTTTCGCAATTCTGGCGTGTTTTCTTGGATAAGTCCATGCAAGAGGTCATTTTGAATATGTAGGTGCTTTAATTACAATCCCGCAACTATAAAATTCAGTTTCTTCAAGTTTGTGTTTACTGGGGTATTATGCCATGTTGTTACGACCTTTTGGGCCGACGTTTCATATCAGCCCTGATGATAGACCAACACATCAGCCCTGACGATGGATCCTGCAATGGGATCCGAAACGTCGGCCTGAAAGGTCGTAACAACACGGCATAATACCCCAGTAAACACAAACTTGAAGATTCTGAGTGGCCGTGAAAACCTAAGAACATTCTTATAAAATTCAGTTATTTGCAACATCTATATTTACTCGAACTTTTGCCATAAGTTATATATTAGTATTTTGTTTGACTTGTATTAAAGTGAATAAATTAGTGGCAATTCTAGTTTGGATTAAACACCTTGAGTTGCAACGTGTTTTTTTATGTATGCCAAATAAGTATAACTTCTAATGCGCGTGCTTACGTACACGTAGCCAAATTTTTTATAAAATATTTTGGGGATGGTTTAAGCATATTTAAGCATATTAAGCATAATTAACACACCTAATTTGGGGATGATTTAAGCACATTTAAGCATATTAAGCATAATTAACACACCTTTGGAAGAGTAGATAGTAGAAAGAGTAGTAGGTGTAGATGGGATGGTTACCATTTCGTGAGGAAGAAGTCTGACTTTACCCACAAAACCTTCCGTTATTGAAAATATGTATGTAATACTTGAAAGTAAGTAGCAACAGTAGATTATCAAAGATATTATTAATTAAGAATGTACTGAATTCGCGATTTTATAGGAAATCCAGCTCAATCCCTGTTTTTCTCCTTTTTTGTAGTCTTTATTTATTTTTCTATTTTGTTATTTTTAAAATTTAAATACATCATTTATTCTTTTACATTTGGGAAATATTAATTCTACTGTCTCTAAGAGAGTCAGGAGACTCGTGTATAGAGAAAAAGTACAAGGTATAAATATGCATTTTAAAACAGTTTCATGATTATATTATGTGTCCAGTAGGTGTTAGTTTGTATATATGTTTTTTGGTTTCAATTGTAAATTTTTTCTGATCTGTTATTTTTATTATCTGCTATTTTTTTTTTGTTATTATTACAAAAGATGGTATAATAAAACATTTAAAATAAAGATACTTATTTTCTTTACAGTCGGAGACTCGTGTATAAAGAAGGAGTATAGATATGAATTCATTAAAAAAAGATATATAATATAAATTTCCTGGTATTAAATATGAATATGCATTAATCTCAGTAATACAAAATAAAATTTAATATGAAACAATGATTCAATACAAAGAAATTTATATTTATATATGTTTTTATTTACCAATAATATTAGTGTGGAAGGTGCAGAGTTGGTGTGAGCTGACATTCTAAAACAGTCTCATAATCATTTTATGTGTCCAGTAGGCGTCTGCAGGTATGCATGTTTCTTTATTTTAGTTTTTTTATTTTTTTGATCTGTTATTTTTCTGATCGTTAGGAAGAGATTATTATTTTCAAATCACTATTAAAAGCAAGTTATTAAAAAATTTTTTCTTAAAAGATTTAGCTTCCGATAGATTTTCTTGAGTAGTGGCAGATTTTTTGTATTTTTGTATTTATCTCAGAAAAAAAACCCTGAATGGGATATTGCTGCCTTTGCCTTTATGCCCCTCCTGTATGGTGGTAAGTGGTGAAACAAAATACAAAACACATAGTCGCTTGAGTATTTTTTATTTTTCAACATTAATTAACATCAGTACGATTTTTTATAAATAAGTAAATACGGCTAATTAATAATTTACACTGAAGGAATGTTAATTCTTACACAATTCTATTAATTTTTATTAATATTTTTACTATGTACAAAATAATAAATTAATTTATGATATGCTTTTATTGTGAAAGTATTTACAAAATATTTATATTAATACATGTTCAATTCAATATTAATATTAAAATAATGTCCAAGATATAAATATTTTTAACTAAATTCATCACATTGCGGGTGATTTTTAGTAAGGAAAAAATAATGTTAGCATAAATAAATGAAAGTGTTTATTGCAATTATATCGACCCATGCTTTACTTTTGTACATGAGAGGATTAATAGCCTACGATGAATAAAATAATATGAAAAAACCAGGCACGCAACTAAAGAGTAAAATCCAAATCAAACAAAACCTGTGTCAGACGGATAATGAGCTATGGCACCGAAACAAGGGCTCACATAGTTTGCACTGAATCACTTATCAGAGTTATAGAGATGAAAGCCCTCAGAAAAGTAACAGGCAAAGACCAGGATTAGAAAAATGTGTAATATCAAAGAGAAGGTATTGGAGAGATCGTGTGGAAAGAATGTACTCCCAAAGACTACCACATCACACCCTATATGGGAAACCAAAGGGAACATGGACGTATGAAAGACTCCCAAAAGATGGAAAGGCAGCTGGGAGTCCACATCACAAGAGGCGGCACACTCTGCACAAACAGGCCATGGTGGATACGAGCCAGTATAAGAAGAAGAAGAAGAAGAAAATGCCCCACTACCCAAAATATGAAATTTTGATAAACGTTTTTGTGTCTTAAAAACAGAACGGAGATTTTGAAACTAATATGCATTTAATAAAATGCTTCAAAAGCATATAAACATGCTTTTGTAATCTAATGTAATGTATCTGGATGTGATGTGATCATGTGTGTATGCGCAAGCAGGATGGAAGATGCGGTAATGCGTGGTGAGACCGTGGAAACACACGGGGCAGCAGATCATTCTCGATTGTGCGCTTAGGTAGCAAAGACGCACTGCTAGGCGAGATTATTTTGGCATATAATATTTTTGCCGCAGTCACTAGTGACAACGATATAAGAGAAAAAATCTGGAGGATAATAGCTGCAAACCATTGTTACAATGGTCTTCAGAAACACTTTAGGACAAAGCTAGTCAGAAGGAACACCAAAATCTTATTCTACAAAACCCTGATAAAGCCAGTCCTGACGTATGCCTCTGAAACCTGTGTATTAACGAAATCACTAGAGGGATTCATTGTAGTATTCGAGAAAAAGTCGTTGATACAACAGAGGGCCGTATAACATGTATGGAGAGCCCAGTGTGGTCAGTTCCATCAAGGTGGAGCGCTTGAGGCGGGCTGGTCAAGTAATCAGAATGGACCATGAAAACCCTGTAAAACGCCACATACTCTCCACACCACAAGGACGAAGAAGATCATGGAGGTTCAAACTGTGGTAGATGGACTCTGTCAGAACTGACACGTCTGTATCACGAACAACAAACTGGAAACAAAAGCAACAAAGAGACAATAATGGAGAAGACTTCTGGATTCAGCCAAAGCTCACACAGGGCTGTCGAGCTTATGATGATGATGATAATATTGTTGTACAGTATTGAATGAACGTGTGAGTAATTGTTGTTTATTATTTATGTATTATTTCAGCCAGTCAAAACATCACAGTTAACAATTGTGAAACTCACACTCTATCTGCAAATCATATTCAAATATGTCTCTCTGTATTCTAGTCGTTTGAAAAGTGGCAATTTGCTTCTAATTACTTCATTTATGCTGTTATATATTTTCAATGATTTAATTGTCAAAGATGTTTAGAACAAGGATGGAGCTAATATTTTAGCTCCTGGAGTAGTTAAAATTGCGTCAAAATATGCAAAGCCTGTAAACATGGATAAATCGTTTTATTACAAAATCAGTTATGTCAACATAGTCTGGTTATAAAAATATTCTGGAGGTCCTGGATGGAACACCTATTTGATTCCTTTAGTGGCATATATTCAAGGATTCGTTCATGTTCTAGATGTAAATTTAGCCTCATTTAGTATCACACGTCTTCTCATGAACTGTAATGATTATTGAAGATTTCAACGTTTTTTAATTTAAAGTTTACTTGTATCATGCCAGGTCATTCGCGAACGTCCTCTGTTAGAGTTACCTTCACCGCGAATATAGGGCGTCCGCGAAAGACCTGCCAAGATCAGATACTCCAGATATTGAAAGAAGTCCCACTTAAAAGCTTTAACAATCGAAGAGCGTGCATGAGAAGATGTATGGATGCGAACGAAGTAAAAGTGGTATGCCAGGAGAGAAGAGTATCTACCCCTGCGAGGAAACATCGTAATTTTTAGTTGGTGAGTTAATTGTAAAAAATATTATTTTCTGTTGAAACACATTTCAGTGGGTTTATATTAGAAAAAATAATCGTGGTCTTTTATACATTTTTCATATAAATTAAAAAATAAAACTAGCATATTTTGGGTCCAGAGTCAAAAAATTGACTAAAAGTAATTGTATTGTAATTTACAATAAATTAAACTTTATACATTATTATGCACACGTTGAGTTTCACTAAATGATGATAGGAACTGCTTTTTTCATAACTATAGTAGTGGTAAGTATAACTCAACGTGGTGTATTACAAATATTAATTTTGTGTAAATTAAAACAATCATTTTTCACCGAAAAGTAACTGCCATATCAATGAATAATACTAATTGTATTGTTCAATTTCTTTTTCCAATCTATGTATAATTTCACACAGATAATTCATACATAAAATCTTTCGTAAATATAAACATCCAGTTATATAACTTACAATATTAAACACGTACTTAATTTAAAATCACTTAAATTCTATTATTTACAAAGTGTATTTATTTTATAAATATTTTTACAATTTCAGGGTGGAATCTAATATTGTTAGAATTGTTGTTATACGATCTCACTTAAGTATGAATCACATTACATTACTCTTGCAAAAGCCGCTTAGGATCAGCTTGAAAATTAACATATTGTAATTTATATACTACTTTGGAAATAAAATTTAGTATAATCTTGTTGTCAAACTCAAATAAAAATAATAAAAATTTGTATTGCTACTCTTAGAGCTGAATATACGATTTATTAAATTTAATTTGTAATATTTATGTATTAATCGCATCCTGGTTACTTATATCGAATATTAAAAATTAATTATCTTCGATACAAGTCAAACACAATGATTAAAACCTTAAAGAAATTTCAAAAACATTTTTTTTTGTAACGTTTGATTTTTTAATATTCGATAAAAGTTACTGTTGTAATATTTCAAAGTTTTGCAGAAAATAATTTAGAAACATTGATACAATTTTTCTTTGAAGTCGTTTTTCTCCATAACTATCGATATTATAAGTTTTTGTTATTTCGTATCTCGTTATTTAGGCTGGAATCTACCTGTAGAGTATTTTGTTAGGTTGTATCTCAGATAGGTTCATTAGCTAGCCTGATCTGCCAACTTGTTTGAAAATGACCGTTCATAAAATATGATTTTTTTTACGTTTCAATTGGCCAAGAGACCTAATAACTAAAGCAAAATATATCAAGAAACAATTGAGTAAAACGTATATATTAATTATGACCTCACCAAGAATCGAACCCGGAAGCCCCGGTGTTCGAAGCCAGTGTCATGCTCACTGAGCTGTGAGGATCGTCATCAGATTCTTGCGGCTAGTGCTGGATTTTTTCTTTGTGTGATTCTGACCTAACATAGCGATTCCACCAAACGATTCGCGTCAATATTACCTACGTACGTACATTCTTACACTTTACCTAGTCACTCCTAAACCATCTGCAAGCCTTTACTTATACTCTCTACGTGCTCTTTTGCCTTCATCCTCAGCGCCGCTATGGAGGAAGTCCTCGGATCCTGTCCGTCGCCCCTGCTCTGGTGGTGGTTGAGCTGGTGCTGCTGCGGGCTCGGCGGTCTCTCCACCAGGGCCGGCGCCAGGTAGCTGGGGTAGCCGGTCTGCGGGTGGCTGAGGAACCCCGGCAGAGCCGACAGGATGGGTGGCGACAGCCAGGGGTCCACCGGCAGCTGGAGACCCTGGCCGGAGCACGCCATGCGCGACAGCGAGCTGACGGCGTGGTACTCGCTGAGGCCCAGCCTGGCCGCTTCCATCTTCTCCTGACGGCGCCACTTTGCGCGCCTGTTTTGAAACCAGACCTGGAATCGAAAAAATGTCATTTTAAAAATATGTTGAGATTGATGGTTCAATGGTCAGCTTCTCTATTCTAGAAATAAGGCGAAACTGAATTGAGTATTTCCAAAAAAGTATGGACATTTCAGAACCACATTATAGAAAGAGGTCAATATATATTACGTATATTTCACAGAAACAAAGCTATTAATATGTATGGAAGTTTAGGACCCCTTTTATGGCCGGCTTACACAATGTAATCATTGTGTAAAGTGGTACATAGAAAAATCAAAATAACCATTTACAAGACAATTATTAGAACTGCACTGGCATATGTTCTGTAGACTGTGGACCCGTGGCGTTTGGACTTGAACGGAGTTCAAGTCCAAACGCCACGGGTCTCGAAGGCCGCAAATGCTTCAGATTGTTCCAAAATAGGTGCGCCGACTGTGTCGGTGAGTCTAGAAGGTTCCGGAAAAACCAGCTCTAGAAAGTTCTGGAAGGAAAGTTTCTAGAAAATTCCCGAAAGTTCTATAAGTTTCTAAACTGAGTGGCGGAATGTCTCGGTGTGTCAAGAAAGTTCCTGTACATTCAATAAATTTCTTGAAAGTTCTAGAAGGACAATGATTTAGAAGGTTCGCGAAAGTTCTATGATGATCCATACATTGTACTAAAAATCTACGCGTGCGAAGCCGCGCGGGTACAGCTAGTATACCTTTATCCAAATCAAATATTCATACACCTTAATATATGAACCATTAACTTCGCATCATTTTATTTAAGAGCCCGAAAAGCAGTCTGATTGTGAAGCGTGTTTATTTCCTCGCGAGCCTCGCGTCGCGCCCGGGGTAGATCTCACCCCCGCCCTGAGGCGCGGTGTCACTCTACCGGCAGTCCGCCACCCTTGTTATTATTTATTGCCCCGCGAGACTCTCGTGACACCCTGTAGCGCCCGCACGAAGCCTTCTCCCAGCCGTAAAGTAAACCAACGTGAGACTTATAAAAGATTCATCAAAATAACGCTGCAAATTAAATAAGTAATTATATTAATTTTGTTTATTTATTTATTTTTTACACGATGCAAGGTACCATTGAACGAAAATAATTAATACACAAAGAAAAGCGAATTTTAAATAGTTTAAAATGGAAAATAAAATAAAATTAAACAAATAAAAAAATAGAAGAAAACTAAAAAGTAGAACAATATAATATTACAATAATTATAAACTAAAAATAGAAAAACTAAACATTAAATATTCAATAAAATATACCTATAATATTTTGAATAGTTTTGAAACCATAGTGAAATTTTTTGTTACATACAAACAGATATGTATATACAGAGGTGTAAAAATATATGATGAAATGCCAGAAAAGATGAAGAATATAAATAAGATGAATGAATTTAAAAACAAATGCTATAATTATTGTAAAAATAGTATAGAATTGTAGAGCAAAAGATCTATTATTTACCATAGATTGTAACATAGA
>JADDOH010017136.1:0-18120 GCA_016648135.1 Agrypnia vestita | reverse complement strand
GGAGCAACTGGCGCCAGCCCCAGGTGGTGGCGCCCCCGCCTAGGGAACTCCAACCGCGAGGGGGGCTCCCGAAATGCAATTACTGCCCTGGGAGGCACTTCAACCGGGACTGCACGGAGAGGAACGCGTACCTCGCGCAGACGATGGGAAACGGGAATCGCCCGGGCGGGGACCCGACCGGACGCGGGCCCGCCCAGGGCCGCCGCCAATCACCGACGAGGGCGGGAGCAAGCTGGTCGACCGGGAGGTGGAACGAGCCACCGAGACCATGCGGGTTTCGGTGCCCGCCGCTACGGCGACCACGCAGGGGACGGTCGCATGCGCGGAGCGCGGCGACCATCACAACGAGCGGGCGGCAGAGTGGGCGGACTACGCAAAGCGGTCACTGCTGCCCATCGCCGGGACAACGACGCGAGTGGTGTTCGCCTGCGTCGTACTGCTGGTACTTGTGCTGCACGACGTTTGTAGGACAGTGGTAGAGACTTTTTTTCGTGTGGCGCAATGTATCGCGAACAGCGAACCGTGTTCCGAGAGGGACGGTTACAAACCGAGTGTGCTCGCGGGAAATACCACCGCGTGCGGGCCGGGGGCGGAATGTCACGCGACTCCCGGCCTGTGTTCCACGTTACCGCGAGTGAGGATGACGATCTCGGGGCAGGAGTACGAGGCGCTGGTGGACTCTGCAGCCTCACACAACCTGGTGCGGGCGGGCCTGGTGCCCCACCAGCAGCTCCGGGATTGTCCCCTAGAGCGGATAAACCTGGCGGAATCCGGGGCGGCGATGAGGGTTCTGGCAGAGACCCGGCTGCCTTGGGCGATCGCTGGGAGCGAAGGCCAGGACAGGTTCCTGGTGGCGGATGGACTCCGCGAGAGCGTCATCCTGGGGAGCGAGTGGCTGAATGAGCAGCGGGCGGTGGTCGACTTCTACCGGGGGTGCCTGCACTTCGGGGTACGCGAGAGGGCGACCGCCCACCTGCTGACAGCCGGACGGCGGGCTGAAGCGAAAGGGGCGAAACTGCCGACACTTCCACCGCTGCTGGAGAGCGAGAGCCGAGAACTGGCAGGGCTGCTGGAGGAGTTCAGGGAACTGTTCACCCCGTACGCTGGACCGGCGCCCTTGCAGCCCCATGTCATCCGGCTCAGCGACGAGAGACCCATCCGTCTGGCGCCGCACCGGCTGTCCGACGTGAAGAAGCGGAAACTCTATGAACAGCTGGAGGGCATGCTAGCGGATGGCGTGATAGAGGCCAGCAGGTCACCATATTGCTTCCCAGTGGTGATGGCCCCGAAGAAAGGGGACGACGAGTACAGGTTCTGCGTAGATTACCGGCGCCTCAACGACGTCACTATTGGAGAAATATCGCCCCTGCCGGTGATCCACGAGACCTTGAAGGACCTCGGGACGGCCAAGGTATTCACGACTCTGGACCTAAAGAAGGGGTACTGGCAGGTACCCTTGGCCCCTGAATCGAAGCACCTGACAGCGTTCGCCACCCCGGACGGCGCGTGCTACCAATTCAGGGTGCTGCCTTTTGGCCTGAAGGGGAGCGCTGGGACGTTCCAGCGCCTAATGTGCCAGGAGGTCTTAGCCGGTTACCTCCGGGACTTCTGCCTGGTGTACATCGATGACATCATCGTCTACTCGCCAGACTGGAAGTCCCACATGTACCACTTGCGGCTGGTGTTCGAACGGCTCCAGCAGTTCCAGCTCCGCTGCGCACCGGACAAATGCACGTTGGCGGCGGACAGTATAGAGTACTTGGGGCACAAGGTAACCCCAACCGGGAACCGGCCCCAAGCCATACACGAAGGGGCCATAGCTGCTGCCACTCCGCCTCGGACAAGGAAGGAGTTGCGCGCTTTCCTGGGGCTCTGTAACTGGCTGAGGGAATACGTGCCCAAGTTCGCCGAGATGGCAGCCCCTATGACGGACCTGATAAGCCCCAAGAGGCCGTTCAAATGGTCGCCTGCCGCCCAAGAGAGCATGCAACGGGTGCAGCGAGCGTTGGCGGGCCAATTATCACTCGCACGGCCCGACCCCGCCCGCGAGTTCACGGTTCAGACGGATGCCAGCAAGCAGGGAGTAGCGGCCGTCCTGTACCAAGCCCGAGCCGATGGCGGACGGGACATAGTTTCATATGCCAGCTCCAGGTTCAGCCCGGCCGAGCAACGTTGGCACTCCAATGAACAGGAGGCATTCGCGGCCGTGTGTTAAGAGGTACCGCCCGTACCTGGAAGGCCGGCACTTCACGCTGAGGACGGATAACCGCGCCCTCACCTGGCTGAGGAGTGCCAAGGACCAACGGGCCAAGTTGACGAGGTGGGCCCTACTGCTCCAGGAGTTCGATTTCTCCATTGAACACTGCCCAGGCAGGGAGAATCAGCTCCCGGACGCTCTCTCCCGCAACCCCGCGGATATACCAGTCGAGTTCCTCGAATCCGAAGACACAGAGCACATGACGTATCCAGCGGCGAAGCGGGAGCAACCAGTAGCACAGGTTGCGCAACTGGAAGCGGAGGCAGAGCCTACGCCCAGTAACCGCCGGCTTACGTAGATCTGAGATCTCCCGGCCGGTTTACCACACCGTGATTTTATATTACCTCTGACCCCTCTGACCCCCCAGACTACCCCCCCCCTACTCTGGTATATCAAGTGTTTACCTATCTTTGACAGCTGTTTTGACTCTAACATGGCGGCCGGCACGTAATTTTGGTCAACTTTGTTAACTCTGTTTATGTCTAGAAACTTATTCAGAGTTGTTGATGGTCTCTTGTCACTTGTCTGTGGTCCTTTTGGTTGTTTGACGGCTCAGACGACACGCGACCGTTTGACTTTTTAGTCAACGTTCGCCTTTCTTTTGAAAGGTAAATGGTCTATTTAAAGAGTTTTGTTTGACTAACTGTGACATGACAAATAAACGAAGTATTTTCGTTACTTTGAATCATTAACAACTGTCATTAAACAAACGTCAGGTGTCAATTTGAGGTTATACCTTTTTTAAATTCAGTGCACATATGTTTGTTTCGTTCGCGGAATTGGCCCCGATAATCGTTTAACATGAAAGGTTTTAAAGTATAATTTATATTAATGCCTATTATTTGCTGAGGTTGACCAATCTCTCGTTCGTTTATGTAATCTATAACTTTTCGATGAACTTTTCAGCAATGTCGCGAAACAGGATAGGGGATGAGACAGACAAGCAGACGAGGATAGCCATCGTCAATGCTGACAGATGCAAGCCCAAGAGATGCCGCCAGGAGTGCAAGAAGAGTTGCCCCGTGGTGCGCATGGGGAAACTCTGCATCGAGGTCACTCCCAACGACAAGATCGCAGCCATCTCCGAGGAGCTGTGCATCGGTTGCGGTATCTGCGTTAAGGTTAGACATCCCTACGCTTTTCATCACCAATAGCATTTTAAATTAAAAAGTGAACTTTGGATATTATTTTGTGAAAATATGCAATTACACTTTTTTTTTTAATAATCCCTTGACTCACCATTCTTTTATATGGAAGCCAGAGAGTTATTGAAGGAAGTTGGTACCTGCTTACTGTGAACAGTTGCTGTTGACCATGTGGTAATCTCTTGTTCTGTTTTGAATCTAGAAATGCCCGTTTGACGCCATCACTATAATAAACCTGCCGTCCAATTTGGAGAAGCACACTACTCATCGCTATTCCAAGAACTCCTTCAAGCTCCATCGCCTGCCCATCCCCAGGCCCGGCGAGGTGCTAGGACTGGTTGGACAGAACGGAATTGGAAAATCCACGGCTCTCAAGATCCTGGCCGGGAAACAGAAACCCAACTTGGGACGCTTCACAGTGAGTTCATTTTCTAGCTCTTTGAAATAACATATTGTCATGTGTCGTGGCTAATGTATTTCTGGTATGCTGATTAACTAATTATTTGATGAACAATGTCACTTAGGCTCGGTTGCGCCAGCAGAAGTAAATTTGGTTCGAGTAACATTGACCCGAGTACCTTTTTTTACCCTCAGCTCAGAGTAAACTCGATTTCAGGTTGCACAAACGTCTTTTTTACCGCTGTCAAACCAATCATAAGGCTAATAGGGTGCCAAGCGGAATAAACCTCAAATACCGCATTTGTCTATGGAAATTGATTTATTTCAGTTTTTCACCACTGGCAATACGTACTTTTGCAGTTCAAAACCAGTTCAAACAAACCACTTTATTCTATGAAATTTTTTATTTTTATTTGGTTCGAGTAACATTGACCCGAGTACCTTTTTTTACCCTCAGCTCAGAGTAAACTCGATTTCAGGTTGCACAAACGTCTTTTTTACCGCTGTCAAACTAATCATAAGGCTAATAGGGTGCCAAGCGGAATAAACCTCAAATACCGCATTTGTCTATGGAATTTGATTTATTTCAGTTTTTCACCACTGGCAATACGTACTTTTGCAGTTCAAAACCAGTTCAAACAAACCACTTTATTCTATGAAACAAATGTCAAACCATCGCTAAAATAACGCGAAATTAAAAGATTCATTTTAATGTTTACAAATTTCAATACGAAAATGACAGCGACAAAATTCAAATGACAAGTACCTATATGGATAAATGTCACATTTTCAAGTCAGCTGTGAGAGGACGGCCATTTTTTTTACCAACGTTTTTACCTTTACCCACCTATCTTGGAGAGTAAAAAAAAGTTACTCATATGTATGTACTTCGGCGAGTTAAATATTTTTACCATAGATGGCGCAACCCGTTTTAGTAAAAAACGTTACTCAAGTAACTTTTTTTACCTTTACTTTAGATGGCGCAACCGGGCCTTAATTAACACTATTAAATGTTATTCTTTCAATTAAATTGTTTCGTAATTTATCACTCGTGTGTAGACACTTTATTATCGCTTTAACACTTTATTCACTAGAACATTCCATCCATTTCCACACATATTATTCGCTTCGATTTATTTCGCTACTTTTCAAGAACTAAAATAACAACCGCGCGGTCTTGCCCGTATTTATTATCTGCTGGTGAACTTTCTCGTAGCTTCCAGGCTTTTATAGATTTTTCTAGCTGCTTGCCGAAAGCCGTAGATTACACTAGGCCACTTTGGTATCGAATTGATAGTGTTGTGACCAATTCAACCAACTGTCACTTGAAAGGAGTGCGTGATTCTTTCTAGCGTTGTTACAATATTCTTAATTAATAATTTTAAATATAAGCTTGCAATTGAGTTAGTGTGGGTACAGTGCGTATACGCATTGTTTCGTTGTGTTAAGTTTACGGCGAGTGTTGAAGGAACAGAGGGCTTCCGCGAAAGACCTGGCACGATCACAGACAGCAAATATTATGACTGTTAAAATCTTCAACAACCGTAGAGCGTGCATGAGAAGATGTATGAATGTGGCCAAAGTAAAAGTGATTTTTTTATTATTATTTATTAACATTTTAACACAACATACTGAAAACATTTTGACAGCTGGGTTGATCAGATCTGAAGCAAATAATAATAAATGTTGTTAAAATTAAGAATATAATTATTTATTTGACTGCGCCGTATCGGCCTATCGCAACATTGATTATCACTTTTATTTTACAGGACCCGCCAGACTGGTCAGAGATCCTCTCGTATTTCCGCGGCTCAGAGCTGCAGAACTATTTTACGAAGATCCTGGAAGATGACCTGAAGGCCCTCATCAAGCCGCAGTATGTGGACCAGATCCCCAAGGCCGTGAAGGGCACAGTGGGACAACTGCTGGATAAAAAGGATGAGCGAAAGAACCAGCACGAGATCTGCCGGATGCTCGGTACGCGCGGTTTTATTTTGTTTGAGTCTGTACACGAGGTCACACTAAAACACCAGCAATGGAGATTTACTTTATCTTCCCTTTTTCCTAGAGTATTTCTTGTTATACGTTCAGCAGTATTCTGAAAGTAACTAGATTGTTATTTGGTGATTGTCACCCCAACACTCAAAAAAGAGAAATGTCAAAATAACTGTCAAATGTCAATTTTTCTATCATTGTTGCGAAAATAATAGGTTTAATTTATTATTTGGACTCTTTGAATGAAGAAATTAGTGAAAGTGTGTGAAACAAACTGATTCCTACTGATTTTTAAAATATTATTAGTACTTATTTTATATAATTAATATTCAACAAAAACTCGTATTTAAAAAAAAACTCTAAATTGCAATGACTGGTTTGCATCATAATATAAATTTTTCTTCCACATCAAATAAAGAGGTATTTTTTAGGAATCCTAGACATCATGGTCTGACATTACGACCCATGTGTGTATAACAAAATATTGATATAACTATTTTAATTTAAAATGATTTATATGCCATTGCTGC
The DNA here is from genome assembly GCA_016648135.1 of Agrypnia vestita. Classification (NCBI taxonomy): domain Eukaryota; kingdom Metazoa; phylum Arthropoda; class Insecta; order Trichoptera; family Phryganeidae; genus Agrypnia; species Agrypnia vestita. Next base: position 11,794 of record JADDOH010017136.1, on the reverse strand, counting down.
ACAGCTGTTGGGTGTTGAAAAGTGATATTAAGCCATTGTGTATGTAGACATACACAATGAAAACATAGGATGCTATTTCTGCTTCTTGTCTTAGGTATTTAATGTCTTAAGTATGTATAATATATGAATCCGTTATACTCCACATTCCCCTCAACCAACATATCACACTAATTAGACCATTTGGATCCACGACTATTTTCCAAAGTTCTTACATAAAATTGTAAAAAGTCGTAAATTTTAATTAATTAAGTAACTACACGGACATAAACAAATATGCCCCATTCAATTTTTAGTGTTGGCATAAACATCACCAAAGGCAGACCACCGATCATCAAAATTCTTATCAGAATACAGCCAATTGTTTGTCAAAATGTCCCTCATTTATTATTAAACTTCTACTTCATCCCTCTACTATGAGGTTTATGGAATTATCTTTAAAAGCATCCTGGCTTCAGCAGCCTGATGAAATCCATCTCCATCTGTGGCAAGCGGTCATCTCGCATACCTTCATGCCGCAAATGCAATGTTCTGTTGTGAAATCCGATTGAAACAAATATAACTGACCACATCAAACTGTTTCACTGCAGAAGTAGACAGAGAGCACATAATGGCACATTCTTCTGTCCTAACATTCTTGCCTCGTTCACTTTCAACCGTCTTCTCGTGAACGCTCATCGCTTCTACATTCCCTAATAAAATTTTCTTTCTTCACGCTGTTGTACATAGATGGTATTGTCCTTATATTCTGTGATTGATAAATACAATGAAATGATGAACTTGTTTTGCACATTCCAGACTTGTCGCACATCCGCGATCGCCAGATCAACGCCCTTTCCGGAGGGGAACTGCAGCGCTTTGCCTGTGCCATGGTGTGCATTCAGGATGGAGACATCTTCATGTTCGACGAGCCCTCTTCGTATCTGGACGTCAAGCAGCGCCTCAACGCTGCGCAGACAATCCGCTCTCTCATTCACCCCGACAAGTTTGTGTCCCTTTGCACTAATATCTTTAAATCACCCTGTCAATACATTTTTACTTCCTTTCTTTTAACTCGTGGCGTCTGCTTGCTTGCTTGACAAAAAAACTTTGGGTCGATTTTTAACCCTTTTCCCGTGATCCAATCGAGCTGAAACTTTGCAGGTAGACTCGTGGCAACGATCAAAAAGATCTATCAAATTTTTGTTAAAAAATAATAATAATTATAGTATAATTTTGGATTTTTCAAATTTTTAATGGTTTTTTCATACAAGTTGTATGCAGATTCCGACGCATGTGGGAGACACGAAACCCGAAAATGAGAAAGGGAGTATTGCAAAAACTTGGTTTTTATGGGTTACTTTTTTAAATTTAATTTCTTTTGTGGAACAGTATTGATAATTGTGGTAAAGAACTTGAATATATATGTTGGCATATACGTGCTAGCTAAAGCTAGCTAGCTAGTAGCAAAAACTTCACAGGTGGATTCCCGCCATGATACTGAGTCGAAACTGTTCAAGCACCATCAATAGGTGGAGATATGCAATCAAAGTTTGCATTATTTTTTTTCAATATGTCTTACTTATTTTTTGCAAAAAGTTGAACCATCATTACAGTAATTTATATCAATTGTGAAAAATTCATTTGCTTTAATACAAGTCGAATAAAATGATAAGAAATTTGCAAAAATGGAAAATATATTTTTTTTTTACAAGGTTTTTATCATTTTATTATAATAAGGTAAGTAAGGATGGTGACCTTGTGATGATACGATGAATGTTGACAAGTTCAGAAGGAGGAAAGTAATACAATGTGCAAAACAAAATATTGGAAGGAGATATATGTTTGGAACAAGTAGAAGTGTTTACGTACCTGGGAAGTATGTTTGATTGTGACTGAAAGGCTATGAAAGGTATCAAACGATGGCTGACTGCAGGGAATACAGTGAACGGCACTTTGAATACGATAATTACTAAATTAATCTTGTCAGCCAAAGCAAGACTAGCGGCGCATACTGGAATCTTGAACAGATACCGATCTATGGAAGTGTAGCCTGGAGCTGGCAAAAGAGGAACAAAAGTACGCATTCAGTGGAAATTTCATCATTCATGTGGCAATTCTATTTATGATAGAGTAAAGGAATTAGTAGAGTTTTTATAGTTATTCTTGAATAGTAAATACGTACAATTGAGTCGGTTTGATCTTAATAATAATAATATTTGGATAATTTATATAGCACCGTTTTCGCGAATACTCACCTCAAGGGCGCTTTACACAGAAAAATTATCTTACAAAATAACTTACTGCTTAAAAAAACTTATTTACTATTACTTATTCACTAGGTGGCATGCAAGAAATGGAATTAAAGTTTAATACTATAATAGTTGGGAGTGCCTGAAAGAATTAGGTGTTCTCGCAGAGTGCATAATAGGAGTGGAAAACAATAGCTAGTGTTGTTGTGGTCAGATTCTATAGGTTTTTATAGGATTGTCTAAATAAATGCGTCTTAAGTTGATTTTTGAACTGTGGTAAGCTGTCTGTTTGTCTCAGTTTATTAGGTAGTTTGTTCCATAACTTTGATCCAGCCACCGCGAAAGCACGATCACCGAAATTAGTTTAGTGGACGCAATTTACTTCAGCTAACCTATTTGTATTAGATGTTGATGCTGAGCGAAGTGTTAGTTGTCTGTTATTTGCGGAGAATGGAATGCAGAAGTTGGTTATGTATTGAGGGGCCATGTTGTGAATACCCTTAAATATTGTAAGGCAAATGAGTGAGTGGATTGTAAGAAGGATAAAGCAAGTATTGTTGGCACCCGAAATACAGGACGTCTGCAAAAGACTCGGTGTGACAGAAACTGTCAGTTTAAAGCCTCAACATGGAAATCCTCTGTGTGATGGTAACCTAAGTAAGCTATTTAGTAAAATGTATGCATGTTCTAACAAATATTAGGATGCTTAAACATTATTTTTATCCTAAAATTTCTGCACCTTTAAAGTAACGTGGGTGATTTTTCAGGTTTGTGATTGTGGTGGAGCACGATCTGTCAGTCCTGGACTACCTCTCCGACTTCATCTGCTGTTTATACGGGATGCCGGGAGTGTATGGGGTAGTCACCATGCCTTTCTCCGTGCGGGAAGGTGAGATTATTTGTTCTATTCTCTACTGTTCTCTCGTGGTCCTTTTGTAGATTCGGCGAGTCAATCTCAAATGTTTCTCTGGTCTCAGGTATCAACATCTTCTTGGACGGATACGTGCCGACAGAAAACATGAGGTTTCGCACGGAGTCTCTCATCTTCAAGGTGTCCGAATCTGCCGTCGAGGAGGAGGTATGTTATTATTTGCTTTTAACAGAGTTTTAATATTTCTTCTTACGGTGCCATCTCCTATCGGAGTCGGCGATAATTCTGGTAATTACGACTTTATTTACCGCTACACGGAAGTGCCAGTCACGCAAGTTATGTAGCCATGCGATGTGGCGTCTTCCTACACATCTTTTACCGCTTGTTTTCCCTGAATGATAAGTTTTCTTGTCTTGATAGTCTGCAGCACTTCTCGGTCTTTTTCCATACGCCGGACTACATTTTTCACTCTATACACCCAGGAAACTGTCAATATGCGTCTACACAGCCACTTCGACATTGCGAAATTGTTCTTGGTTTTTGTCCATGCCTCTACCCCATATAAGAGAATGCCAAAATATAACACTGAACCATACGCATTCTAAGCTTGCAGGCTTAGGTCATGGTTAGAAAAATCTCATCCTGATGAAGGCACTTCTTGCCATCTCTACTCGAGTTTTTACTTCTTGAGATGAATCCCAGTTCTCATTCACCCTTGCACCTAAGTACATGTATTGCGTGACTCTATTAACTCATTTTGATGGTTATATTTGGTGTCAGAAGTGATCTTTCTGCGAATGCTCATCTTCAGGGCATACTTGTGACCTGCTTCATTCACGTTTTTTGCCGGTGTTTGAAGGTCATGGGCATTGTGTGCAAATAGCACTGTATCGTTGCAAATAAAAATCAGTATCATCTAGGGTTTCCTTAAATATTGACTCGGAGTACAGATTAAATAGCGGCGGTGATAAGATGCCTCCTTGTCTTACACCACGCCTAATTTGGATGTCTTCGCTCAGTGTGCCCTCAACTTTAACATTTGCTGTTTGGTTCTAGTACAAATGTTTGATGGTGCAAATGTCAGTATCATCGATTCCTTTCTCTTTTTGTAGTTTATAATTTTCGGATGTTGGACCTTATCAAAATCTTTTTCATCGTCCACAAAGCACATACACACATCTATGTTGACATCTAAACATCTTTGTACTAGTACATTCACATTAAATAGGGCTTCTCTTGTGCTTAACATTATTTAAAGGAACTTTATTTTATAAAAAATCTATCTGAATTTGTCCACACAAATTGGGGTCCACATAAATATTTACTGCATATATATACAATGGTAATTTTTAAATAGTTTATCAAATTATCACAGAATGACAGTGAGGTATTATATCATTGGTAAAGATATTATAATGTTACGTGTCTGTATAGATCAAGCGGATGAAGCACTACGAATATCCGCGCATGAAGAAGGTCATGGGGGACTTCAGCCTGCAAGTGGAAAAGGGGCAGTTCAGTGACTCTGAAATCCTGGTACTGCTCGGGGAGAATGGCACTGGCAAGACCACCTTCATCCGTATGCTCGCCGGCAACTTGGAAGCTGACGAGGGTGAGTGTACTCTCTAATTATCTAAATAATATAAGGTCAGATTTCATTCATTGCGCTTTCTCCGATTGCTGCAGTTAGGCTCTGCGGACTATCTACGTTTCAACCATTTTGTAATTTATAAAACAGTGTACAGATAGCAATCTTTGTTGTGTATCTCTGGTGCAATAGATATCTCATATTAGGAGTGCACACTATGTATAATTGTACAGAGCTGCATCTCCAAATCGGTTACTAATTATATAAAAAAAAGAAGTTACTGAACCTTTTTGTAGAAATTTTTAAAAGCTACAATTTGGTAACAAACATTTTTACCACAAAACTCACCGTTAAAAGTGTATGTATTTACAAAAAAATGTATTTTGAGAGGTTTGACTTTGCGTAAAAAGTTTAGCACCACTCGGATCGATGGAGACTTTTGGAGAATTTTATTTAGAACTAGCTGTAGCCCGTCAAAAATAACGGTACTTTTTTTACATGTCGGTTTCTAAGGAATAAGTATTGTTTATTTATTTTATTTTTAAAAAAATCGTAAAAAAAAAATAATAAAAAATAAAATTACTATAAAGAAGAAGACGGACAGACAGACAGACAACAAAATTATTATAATTGGGATTATATCAGGATCCATGTTGAAATTCAGCTTTCTGGCTATGTTTCCTGAGTTTGGCCTCTTTTCATCTAATTTGACTGGACTACAAGCCTTCCAAAAAATATGATGTCACATGTATCGGACAGGTAGAATTATGACGACGGGATGATGATGATGATGACCCGTCTGATATGACGACGGGATGATGATGACCCGTCTGAAGTCATGAATGTTGGCCCTTTCGGGGGGCCCAGGTCCGTTGTATGGGCAAGCGCCGTACGCGGAGTCATGAATGTTGGCCCTTTCGGGGGGCTCAGGTCCGTTGTATGGACCCACCTCGCCTCCAAGCGGATAGTCGGCGCGGGCAGCGAGCCGGCGTTGCGATATGTGACATCTCCGACGGAGGGCGTTGGAAAAGTTCCACGAAGAAATTGCATTTTTGGTCTTATCTTGTAAAGTGTTGAAATATTTGAAATACTTAAGAAAATGAAATATTTAAGTTTGATGAAATATTTAAGTTTGATGAAATATTTAATGAAATATCTTAAGAATGAAATATTTAAGAATTAGATAAGACATTTGTAAATGTAATATTGAATAAAATTGATGTTTCGTGGTCTTGATATACAGGGAAAGCTCGCGCGATGGGAATAAAATCATTTTTAAAATCGCGCGGAGCGCCGCGGACTATCATAGAATGGCCGCTATTTTGATGGAATTTATGTAAATGTCCTGCCTCGAAGAGGCGAGGAAGTAAAAATACATAAGTATTTAAATGTGCCAAATGAGTCCTTTGTGTGGTATTGTAAAGTAGAAATTAAAAAATGTTTAATTGAGAGTAAAATATCTCGCGTGGGCCCTGATAAACTCGCTTGACCGCGCCGCCTGTATGTACGCAGCCCGCGCGGGTAATGGAAAAAACCCGGCGCCATAATGGCGCCGTGCGGCTGGAGTCAAGGGCCACCAGCGAATATTTTTGAACTCTGATTACGGACGTTACAGACGTCCTAGCGAGCTGAAACATTTTTTATTGTGTTCCTCATGTGAACATCTATGGGAGTGATATGTTTTTGCGTGTCTGAAAGTTAGCTAGTGCGCTTTATTTGTGGTGACACACTTTGTCTGCCTATTACGCAATTAATATCTATCCGACATACTTGAAAATATCACCAAAGGATGCGCTTGGTTGAGATCTATCTAATGGTATAACTTAGAATCTCGTAAAATCATGTTTACTATTTTTAACCGAATTAAATGTAAATTAATTCTTGAAAATGCCGCGGTAAATCGGCATATTTTGTTGAATAACTAGGTAAATTCACTCTTGCGGTTCCAGTAAACGACATCATCCTATGGGCAAGACATAGATTGGTATAGATGATGTGTTAAAATCCCCGGGGGGGTGGCGTTTAATTTGCTATCGATTAAAATATTTAATTTTAATCCGCGAATCGGCACGGGAGGCCGTCATTTTGCGCTCCGAGCGCCCGGTGAATCGAGCGCGCTGATTGGTCGGCCGCGCTAGTCAGGGGGAAGCTTTCCGGACTGTATAAATATCGCGCCGGGCGGGCGAGTGCCTCATTCTGCTGGGAGCCTCTGCCGAGTACGCCTACTGGAACATTTATTCTGCGTTTTACTTCACACCCTGCTTGACCCCTGCTTTTCTTCTTTGGATTTGGACTCTGGATTTTCTACTGACTTCTGCATTTGGACTTGGCTACGATTTTGGATTTATTGGACTTGTTTTACCACCTGAGGCGACGACTTGGCACGGATTCTGGACTTGAAGAATTTTCTGCGCTCTACACTCCCGGCCTGCTAGTACATCGGCGGCTTCGGAAGCGAACTCAGCGGACCGCACCTGCTATTTAATTTTTTCCGTGGGGAACATCACACTTAGCAAAATAGGTCTCCACTTCAGCGTTGATACGTTTCTTCATTTGACGTGAGCTGCTACCGACAACTAATTTTTTACGTTAGGAAACAAAAAGAAATCGCACAGGGCCAAATCTGGAGAATAGAGTTATTGAGGCAACATTTCTTGGTATAATTCAACCAGTTTTGTTGTAGTGATTGCGGACGAATGAGTTGGTGCATTACATGGTGAAAGAGCACATTTTTCCTCACTAAAAGGGGTCATTTTATCGTCAATTCAGTGTAAAACTACTCAAATAAATCAAATCAGCATAGTACTGCCCGTGATTGTCTTTCCTTCTCTAAATAGTCGGTAAAAATGATGCCTCGTACTATGCCCCTGAAATTTTAACAGGCATTGTTAGAAAGATGACAATAGTTTACAGATTTTTAAAAACGATTGCATCAGATATCAATCATTAAATACGGATATTTATACAGCCTTTCTATCCAGAGTATTAACATGTCCAGTGCTGAAAACGGCATTCTCGGACATTCACTGGATGCTCAAAACGCCCATGAGGGTTGGTGCTGGATAATAAGTAGTACAGTAGCTGGCAAACATCTTGAAATTTTTCGGCTTAGTAGGGGGAAGTTTGCGCATGTACCATTCCACCAACGGGACCCAAATTTTGTCTTCTGCGCATTCCACTATGCCAAAATTTTTGAAGAAGTTTGCCGGCAACTGTACAGTTGGGTCATCTTCATTGTCTTTTGCATTTGTTTCAAAAATAACTAAACTTGATTGAAGGACTTATCGTTTTCCTGCTAAAAAGTGCAAGCTTGTATAAATTTAAAATACAGTAAGACCCCATTAATTCGAATCCCCATAACTTGAAATTTGCGATAAATCTAATTTTTTAAAACCTATTAAGTCTCGCAATGTTAATATCATAGTAGATTAACTCTGATAAGTCGAAAACCTCGGTAATTCCTAATAATTTTTAACCCCTTGTGCTATAAATCAGTACAGTTTAGGTCACATAATTCGATTTTTTTTTTAAATTTGACAAAATTAAAGAAAATATTTCAATTTTTTTCGCAAGTGCGTAAACAAATATGTCAAATACGTCGGATACTTTCCTAAAAATGTCGCGATCTTTGTGCTAGCATAATAGATATTTCGAAATTATTTCTTGAAATACGCAAAAAGGCAGACGTTTGTGAAAAACGATCGTATCTTCGATCTTCCGGTAGGTACGCGAAAGTTAAGAAATAAATTCGCTCGGTGTTGGTTTTTTTAAAGAAAAATTGAACGCGACCAATCACGTGACCAGTTTTAGTTCATTTTTCTGCCGCTGACATATGTCGACTGTCATTTTTGAGATTTGTTTGATTCGCGTCGATTTGCAAAGCGTAAAGTGTTTTCTCATCGATATATAATGTGAATCGTGGGCCGAACATTCTCCCGACCGACCATTTGTACTTATCAATCGAATACTTCTTGACATCCATGGCTTTAGAACATTATAAAATCTTGCGCTGTCGTGCTCGAAAGTGTACAGGTTATGTTGCGTCTCGACCCGTATTATTATTTTGATGCTCGTTCTAGCGCTAGTAAATACCTGCTTGTGAGAAAACATGGCCAAGAGTGAACTGTTCGATCTGTTCTTCGACCCAGTTTTCCAGAAATGCCTGCGCCACGCTCAGACGTCAGCCCCGTCATCGGACGGTACGTGCTCGAGTATTTGTGTAAATATCGCTCTTCTGGATTTTTTGTTACTGGCCGCGTTCATATTTTATGTACATCAAAATAATCTCCGTTTGGCATGACGATGATGAGATAGACGTGAACTTGAAAGGACTTATCTTCAATAGGCAAAAATGACTCCAGGGATCCATGTCTGAGATAAACATCTTCCCCCCTGAGGTAGTCCTTGTATTCAAATGCAACACATTCGGATTATATTAATAGTATATATGCTGGCCTTCTTCTGAAAAGACCAGTCTATTCTTAATGTGACAACATGGTTAATATCATCACAAACATCATCATCTTCTATCTTCTAGGTCATTTGTGTCTTGTGGATATCACTCAAAAAAGTTATTGTTTGTCCATTAGTCAAATAATAACATTTTTGAAACGTAGCCTGCCTTTTGCCATTTACGCTTTCTGGCAGTGACATCCTTATGCCAATATTTCAAAACAAAAAAGTAATCGATGGATGAAGAATATTCTTCAGTGCCTGATGGTGTATTATGATAAGAGTGAAAACATGCAATGTTATCCGTCTCCTCAATTCGGACTGTCGTTCAGATGTTTCCAGCGAGTAATAATAGTATTAAGTATGGTCAAAAGAATGTACTTATATGCATTGACGTATTATAATATAGACATGTTATTCCCATACTAGCCGACTTTCATATATAGAAAATATTGCATTGAAAGAGACAACAAATCACGGCGTATTTATTTCACAAACGCTCTGCGTGCAGACAGGAAAATCAGATAATTTGAAGTCACGGTGACTAAAATAACATCCTCATTCTTACAATAGTGTACTATAATCCGTTCCTTTTCCCGCGGAGAGTCGCGCCCGATCACAAAGAGGGTCCGTTCGATAACGAATGCAAGTAAGGCAATTACCTTACTTTTGAGTCGCCAAGATTTCACGCTTGCATATAATAAATATAATATAATAAACTGTAGATACATTCTACAGTTTATTATATCATTGCTTATATGTGAAATCTTAATTACATAAATGGTAACAGTATTACAAGACCAAATTATGAACAAAATGAAGATGAAAATAGTGCAGTGGAGCGCTCGGCGACACACCCGGCTGGCACACCTGATATTGATCGGACATTTGTCACTTTACTTTTATGTCGTCATCTTCTGCTTCTAATGCCATCTCCTATCGGATGTGGTCATATCGGCAATTGCGACTATTCCCCGCCGCATTGAACAACTCAGTCAAATTACACTTGTACCAGTTCCTCAAGTTACCCAGCAACAAAATGCGGTGTCTTCCAACGCTTCTTTTACCACTTATTTTCCCCTGGATGATGAGTTGGTTTAGAATATATTGTGGTACTCGCATAATAGGTCCAAGATACTCGAGCTTTCTTATCTTGATAATCTGCAGCACTTCTCTGTCTTTTTCCGTACGCCGAGGACTTCAAAATTCGTCACTCTATCCACCCAGGAAACTTCCAGTGTGCGTCTATAGAACTACATCTCAAAAGCCTCGTCTTTGCGAATTAGTTCTCAGTTTAGTGTTCAAGCCTCCATCTCATATAAGAGAATGTTGAAAACGTAACAACGAACCATACACTTTCTACTTGCGGGCTTAGACAAATGATGAAGCCCACATGACAGGAATTGACGTATATGATACCCAAGGTTCCGATTGATACACCACATTATCAGAATGGTTCATCAATCAGTCAAAGATAAGGCGAAGAATGGCAGTCAAGGGAGTTTCTTTATCCGGCATTGGATTGACAATTTCTGATGATGGTTTTATTTCTATTATTTCTTAGTTAAGGCCGGTTGTTTCAAGTTGGCTTAAAGTAAGCATTCGTTTAAAGCAAAGATTTTTGCATTCTCCACCAATCAGACGATCTGTTTTCGTAAATATCTATGCTTTAAACGATCCAACTTGAAACAACCTGTGACTCTCTATCTGCACCGCAAGTAGTTTTAAGTGGAGTTCCACAGGGGAGTGTGCTGGGACCAATTCTCTTTATTTTATACATTTTGGATCTTCGTGCTGCTGTCCAGTCCACTGTGAGTTTCTTTGCTGATGACACAAAATATTTCGGTAACCCCCTTACTGACCATGAGGTGTTACACAGAGACTTAAATCAATTATCGGAGTGGACAAAGCAGTGGCTCATATGTCTTAATGTTGACAAATGTTGTGTTCTCCATGTCGGCAAGAATAACCCAAATATTGAGTATACCTTAAACGAAAGCCTGATTAAGTCAGTGGTCTCGCAGAAGGATCTGGGTGTTACTATTACCAAGGACTTTAAATGGTGTGAGCACATAGCGAGTGTGGTTAAGAAGGCTAACTCTATTTTGTATTTAGTGAGAAGATCATTCCAACATCTGACAGTACCACTATTCACAACTATTTATAAGACGTATGTGAGGCCTCTCCTCGAATATGCCTCTCAGATCTGGAATCCATATTTTGTTAAAGATATAGTTTTACTGGAAAATGTTCAGAGACGAGCCACAAAATTGCCCTTGGGTCTTAAAAACCTGGAATATGCGGAAAGGCTGAGAGTATTGAAACTGCCCACTCTTCAGGAGCGACGAGCAAGAGGTGACCTCATCGAGACATTCAAGATTCTATCGGGCTACTACAATATTCCTAATATGACAGATATGTTTGCATTAAACACTAATATGGGCCTTCGAGGACATCACCTGAAGTTGAACCAGTCTCGGTTCTCGTGTAACCCAAGAAAGCATGCATTAAGCAATAGAGTGGTCAATATGTGGAACAGTTTGCCTGAGGGCGTTGTGTCTGCTGCCAGTGTCAACCAATTTAAGAATAGGCTGGATATTCAAATGAGAGACAGTGATATGGGCCCATCAGCTTAAGCTGCCTGCCCATTATCAA
>JADDOH010017135.1:0-32876 GCA_016648135.1 Agrypnia vestita | reverse complement strand
TATTTTTGGAGTAATGAAAGAAGGTAGCACGCGAAAACTGTTAGAGAGAAAAATAAAACAAATTAATTACTAACCGTCACACCATTTCCCCGCAGGGATAGGTAGAGAAGATTGAACGCCACACTCTTTTATCCTGGCACACCACTTTCGCTTCGGTCATATTTATACATCTTCTCATACGAGTTTTACGGTCGTTGCGGCTTTTAACAGGGCCATCCTCAAATACTGTAGTATCTGATCGTGCCAGGTCTTTTGTGGACGCTCTCTATTCCTGTGACCTTCAACACTCGCCTCATATATTTTCTTAACCATCCTTTCCATCGTTTCCTCGTTCATATAATTTAAAGTATACTCTAATATAATATTTATTTTTGTAGCTACTTAAATTCTTATCTTAATCTTGTATGTATATTCTCTTTTCTTTTTCTTTTCTTTTAGTTTTAGGTATTCCTATGATTGAATTTATTATTATTGATCTACTTTCATTCTTACGTTTATACTTTCTTTAATTGTCATTTGTTAATATTACATAAATATCATATGAGAATAACTGCCACAGAACAGGTTTTACCTAGTATGGCAGTTATTAGTAACTTTTATTAACAAATGTAAATAAACAATAAAATTAATAAATAAAAAATACTTTCCACATGACCAAACCATCTAGCACTTCTTTCTTTATTCTATCTACCACGCTACAGCCAGCATTTTACATTCACTTCTAATTTGTTCATTCCTCACTCTATCGACCAAAAATTTTCCACACAAGCGTCTTAGTGACCGCATTTCTACCGCATTCAGTCTACTTTCATTCCTCTCAAAATAGCTCATAATATCGTTCTCAAACAACATCATTTTCAGACGAATATTTGATATACCTAATTTATACGAGAATATTGGCATGAATTTTCAAACCCATATTTTATTATGTAATATTGTGTGAAAAAATTACCACAAAAGTTAATTTAATGATTTCCAGTGGAGGTATGGCAGTCGAGTTGCAAATAGAAAGGAGGAAATTAATCAAATTTCGATGCGAGAACGTGAAAAATTTGAAATATTTAAGCTCAGCTCATTTTTATGGTTTTCTAATTATTTAATTTTTTTTAAAGTTATTTTATAAAAAATTTGATGATTGCACTTACAAATTATATCATCAAATAATTTGGCAGTCACTTTTATCTTGAAGGATTTTAATTAAAAATATTTTTTAACTAACCTTTAAGTGCTCTACAAACAATATTTCTTAGAGAAAACTTAGAAAACTTATCACTACAAAAGTTTCGAGCAAAGCAATCCCTTTCATCATCGGGTGTAATTAATAACTAGATGATAAGATAGAATGCTTCTCCCATAGCTAGTAGCGATAAATAACACAAATATTGTTTTTTTAGTTTAAATTTTAAATATAAAAATATATAAAATATATTCTTAATAAATTATAAATAATAAATTCTCTCAAGCAATCGATTAAAAATACTTACGAAAGTAATAAATACCGTAATATCACAAACATTAACTTACAGATAGAAAATGTGCATTTATGTTATATGATATATATATATATATAGCTATTATATAGATATATATATATATATATCTATATAGATATATATATATATATATATTATATATATATATATATATATATACTATATATATATTATATATATTGCCATAGTTTAGTATTTGCTTTCCACTTTGTCATTATTATTTTTTTATGTCATTATTACTTTTTTTAAATAAAATAATTTCGAAATCTTTTTTAAAGCTAATTGTGAGCCCAAAATATTTTTTTCTGAAAATGATGACGCATTCTCAAAATGACTGAAGATTTTTCATTAGCTAAGTCTCTTTATTCAAACTTCATTTTTAAAAAATTAAATAATAAAAAAATAAAAATTTAAAAAATAGTTAACACTCGCTATTCTTTCATTATGGTGAATGGCCATTCGATGATTTCATCCCAGAAAACATTTTTGTCGTTAGGGATGTACTGATAGTTTTCTGATGTCTTACATTTTTGTGATATTAACAGGAAGTTTTCCTTTTGAAGCAGGCTAGCTTTCAGGTGATGATAGTAGGAAGAGCTGGAACCTCTTGATGGATGTTTTTTTTTAGAAGAAAATGGTGTCCTGCAAGTAGCTGACCTCTTTTCCAAAAGAAAAGCAAAAACCTGGACTCTTTTAGCGGTTTTCATACGCATTCATATTAACGGACAAAATTTTGTGAAGCTTATTTTGGTAAAAATATGAAGAACACCCCTTTTCAAAATGACCGATTCGAATGATCTGGAATATTATCCACATACACAATAAAAGATATTGTATTAAAAGTAAGTTTAAAATTTTCCATCAAATACATAGTAATTATGAATTTTAAATATATAACGTAATTTGGTATGTTCTAAAAATAAATTTAGATTAATATACGAGAAAAAAGTTTTATAATAAACCCTTCCTGTCTTCCATGTAATAAAGTTTTATTACTTTAAGTTACAAAGAGCCCTAAATACCTCACTTTATATAACAAATTTGAACTAATTCGTCAACGACTTCAATCACGCGTAAAAATGTGTCAAGCCTTTCACCATTCTACAAGCAACACGAACTGATTGCCTTGTCGCTTTCTGTGCCTAGTACATATATACCTTTGTTTGATGAAACTTACGAACCCTTTGCTGCTAACATTTTTGAGCTAACACAGCCCTCCTATTCACGTTGAAAGCAGGTAGACGAAACACGACAGTATTACATTCAGAGTCAAAAGGTAACATTATAATGTATCGACATAAATCATTGACGTAGATCATGTTTGAGACTTTGTACATGACGGATGAATTAACTGGGTAATTTTATACAATCTTCTTGCATCTTGAGATCTGCTGACCGTGTTTTATACCCTTATCCATCTCGCCTCGGTTAACAAGTGTCCGGAACTCTGGTTTTACTGTGAGCGCCAGTATTTATAGAGTTTTGTATTAAAGATGTGAATAAATGTATTACTAGAATTACTTGATTATTTGTTTATGTACAAATTGTATTTTTAACCATAATTATAAGTAATTTAATTGTTTAAATAACTTTTGTAAATAATAATAATAACCGTATTACTTAATTTCATTTAGCGCTAATATTCATTTTTATATATTGACTAGAATTTCCCAACTTCAAAATAAACATCTCGCAATTTTAAAGAACAGTATATATTTGGAAAGGGATTTGTGGTATGTAATCATCAATTTATAGAAGACTGACGAAGAAGTCCGCCTCCACCACGTGGGTTTTTCCGTTTTCTAGGAAAGTGTTGCGAAATATGTAAGTATTGTATTAGAATGGCGAGCAAGTAAATACGACACACAGGTAAATAGGAATAAAATACTCACAGGTATTCAGAAAAAAGGAACTGTAAATAAAGTAAAAGATTTATTGACGTCAAATTTCAGGATTGCAATCACCGTACGCTTTCTTGTTGAGTCAATTTTTATGGTTTAATTGGACGACGGAATTCACCACTATAAATACACACAATGATTTTTACCATTCACCCAAACTCAAACAAACTATAAACTTAATTTTAATATTTGATGTTGGAAGCCCATATGTGTACGCTTTGCGGATCGACGAAGAAACTGTTTTCAAACTCATCTAAAGCTATTCAAAGCTTGCTAACTAGCGATGTTGGCGTGCTAATATTGACGTGCCGATGTTGACATATTGAGCGCAGTGCTAAATTGGTGCACTATTATTAATTATTTAAGGTCAAGTAAAATCACTTCAGGTACACCGCGATGCACTCATTAATCTTTACTTTCCTCACTAGAAAAAATGTTTGACATTCATTAAATGACAATTGTTTCTGGCTTATTCGTGTAGGTTTTTGTTTAAAATGTAGCTTCAGGAGTATTTTTTTAAATATATTAAATTTCAATTGTATTAAAATACACTGTTTTTTTTTACTATATATATTATTTAATTGTTAAAACGTTTTCAAGATCGCTCTCATTGACAATAATAAATTTTCAAAAAATATTGATTATATTATATGTAAATATCAACTTTTTTATTTAATTATTTACACCAACATGTTTCAAAAATACCTTTCCATCGTCAGGGTATTGTATAACTGTCAAAATATCAGAATGAAATGTCTTTTGTTTCTTGTTTTACTAAATTATTTGAAAAAATATTTTTTAATATTATTACTGAAGTTCTTGCTTACTCGCAATTATTGGGAAAAAAATTATTTTTTTTAAATTTCAACTAAATTAAAAACAATTATAGACAGTATTTGTGAGGATTGGGTGTATATTTTAATGGTGGAGGTAGGGGGCGGGGTTAGAGTAGGGAGGTTATGGGTGGTATTTGAATTCTAATTATGTTTTTATTATTTACTTTATTATTATGAATTTCTAATCTCTATAAAATATCAATTTTCCTTCGTTTGTTGCAGCTACATAACAATGTTAAATTATTTTTATCGAACGTATGACTCTCCATTTTGGCATGTTCCGCCATTTCTGAATTTAAGGCGTTTTAAATTGTTCTCTTATGTTTTTCTAGCCGTTCCTTTATTTATAAGGAACGGTCTGTCTGGTGGTCACTGGCTCTTAGTCTTTTAATCTTTATTAAGGTAGAAGAGATACAACATGCAAACTAATCATAATTTTTCTGCAAGAATATTCACTAAGTGGTATTATTTGAAATGCGTCTTGGTTGAAGAGGATTCTTTTTAATATATACTTACTGTTGCAAAAACCTATTTAGTCGTGAACATATTCGTTTCATCTCTTCGTGAGCTCTTAAAAGCATTTTAATCTAATTTATCATATTCTGCTCTCAGTGGCGCGCAATAGTCATACTGCACCATATAAAATTATGTGCATACTGTAAAAGGATTCATTAAAAACTCCTGTTCATCCGACATCTAATGGCAAAATGGAACCACCTTAAAATCCTCCATTAAAAATTTTTGTTTTAGTAAAATTATTTTCCTCTGTATAAGATATTCCACCTATGAAATATTTTGCAGATTTTTATAAAAGATAAAAAATACAAGAGCGGAAAATATTATTTTTACTTTTTAAAAATATATAAAGTAGATAAAAGTAATTTTTATTAAAGGCAAGTGCTGGTAATAAATTTTTTAGGGATTAATTTGTGGGTAAAAAAAAATGTGTATCTATTTAAATCTTAGGTTTATAATAACATAATTTGAGTCCGTTTTGGTAAAACTTATCATATTTCGTTTGAACAAAAATTTTCTGTTCTACAAGATATTATGTTCGCTTTTAAAATAGAGTTATCATTTTATTTTATTACAGACCTCCAAGATGGAATTTACAGTAGACAAAAATTAACACTTTCAACACCGAGGGAATCAAGATCAGATAGAATTTTTTGCTCTCATTCTTACCTTGTGCTTTTTTTTCGCCTTTACCGTTATCGTTATCTTTACGTTACCAGTAACGGAATTCACATCAATAATCACCACAACCTTTTGGAGGTGAAAATGATCCCGGTTCTTCCCGCATGCTAAGCTAGAAGTGCCAGTTTAACGTATAGCGGCGCGTCGTAAAGCGAGGCTCCGCACGAGGAATTCCCTGTTTTTCTTGAGATAAAAGCTCCCATATAGATAAAATCACTGACCTCTTCATCAAGTCATCAAGAACTTCAATTATCGGTATTTGGTCCAAAAATTTTTGACTTGCTTTTAAGGAAGTCTTTTTTGATTTTTCAAAGGAATTAGGACCTATCCTATGGCTGGCTTAAGGGGGAATACCTACCTAGGCATTTCGAAAAAAATGATTTTTAAAGTTTTGTATTTTCTTAAAGCTTGAGGTCTTAAGAAAGTCCGGTGAAAATTTCAAGCAAAAATTCAAAAACATAACAATGTTATAGCTTATAGTATTAGCATCTCTTTTTTGATTACGCGGCACGCCACACGGCGCCGCGCTGCACGCAGGTAACTGCCAGTCAGGCTCTTTCATAGTAGAAACATTGGGCATATTTTGACTTTGTTTGTGAAGAGTGCTCGATGATATGGAAATTCTAAGCAAGATGGAGAACTTATATTATCGACCTGGAATCGATGATTTTATGTAAGTTAAAAAATTTCGCGATTTATTCATTACTCAATTTTCAAGCACGTTTTACTCAAAACCATATTTTAAAAATAGATGACCAAAATATCTCGGCAACCACTGAATCGATCAACTTAAAATTTCTAGTGTTTATTTTATACACAATTATCCAGTCTTTGTCGTTTTGACTTGGTTTTTTTTAATCGATATAATATGCCCAAATTTTACCCTAAAAAACACTATCCGAAATTCAAACGCCATCCACTTTGCCAAAAAACGATAACTCCAAAATCTACTACGTTTAAGGTCGAGTGATGTATGCAAATATCGTATAAGAGAGGCTCATGGTACAGGTAATTATGGAATGTTACTCACAGTCTAATAACACTGAATTTATAAGAAAATTATTGAGGTGACAAGCTAATATTTAGGTGAAATGATTAATTTATTGTAGACGATCGAAACTTAAAAGGTGGAATGAATTAGCGGGAGCGGCTGGCTTGCTATGCTCACTTACATCGGGTGGTCTATCAATCAAGCGAGCTAGTAAGAGTCATTGATTACCACAACCTTCGTTTGACAGATCTCACTTGCTGCACAATGATGGAGAATTGCAATAAGTCTGACTGTAACCAGATTAATGGCAGCACGGCGGTCTATTCTGAATTCACTCACTTAGATGAATACAATAAAATAGCGTATCTTCGAATGTGCATCAAACATCTCCAGTTCAGATTAATAAGAAGCTATACAACCGTGCTATTTTTAAATTTTATAATTATGCTTACGGAAAACTGTAAATACTAAATCAATATATATATATATAAAGAAACCCGTGTTTCCCTATCCGCTAAATTTTCTCCAAAACCAGCCACAACCTCCCATCGGTGGTTATGGTGGTGGCCCTTGGTGTCACATCGAAAATATGCGATTTTGGTGGGGGTGGCTATGCGTAGGTGGGAGTGGGTGACAAAAATGTGCTTTCTAGTACATTGTTTTGTTATGGAAAGGCCGCAAATACTTCAGATTGTTTCAAAATAGGCGCGCCGACTGTGTTGGTGAGTCTAGAAGGTTCCGGAAAAACCAGCTCTAGAAAGTTCTGGAAAGAGAAGGTTCTAGAAAATTCCCGAAAGTTCTATATGGTTCAAAACTGAGCGGCGGAATGTGTCGGTGTGTCTAGAAGGTTCCTGTACATTCGATAAATTTCTAGAAAGTTCTGGAAAGAGAAGGTTCTAGAAAATTCCCGAAAGTTCTATAAGGTTCAAAACTGAGCGGTGGAATGTGTCGGTGGGTCTAGAAGGTTCCTGTACATTCGATAAATTTCTAGAAAGTTCTGGAAGGAGAATGTTCTAGAAGGTTGACGAAAGTTCTATGACGATCCAAACTATACTAAAAATCTCCGCGTGCGAAGCCGCGTGGGCTCAGATAGTAATAAATAAACGTCACTTCTCAGAACACAACCGCCAAGTACGACGAAACGCAGAACAAGTTGAATGTATGGAAGATCGAGATGAACCAGCCGCAAATACCGACAACTAAATTGATATACGTAGATTACAGATCGTATAGATTACAGATCGTGTAGATTATCGAGCTTCGCAGTTACCGAGATTAAAAGCCATCGCTAGGAAAAAAGTAAAAAACAGACTTGTATAATATTTAATACGTTCATGGTGTGAAAACCTCGTTGCGTTATGGCAAAATTAAAAACGCACCTAATGAGGTATAACTTCAATTAAAAAATAATGAACTCTGCGTATCCTCAACACAGTATAAGTAATAAAGATTTAACCAGGTTTGCAAAATGAGATTGTTGTCGAAGCTTTGGGCCCTCATTTGAATCCGAAATCAATTTTGCTCCGGTCCTACTTTGTACTTCCGCGCACTTTGTACGCCCTCTATTCCCTAACCCCAGCTAGGGCTAATTCAAGGGACGGATCGTGTACGGGCTGAAGGCCAAATTTATTAACAACCGCACCTTCAATATTTTTAAGCGTCGGACCGTAAAGGAATCATTACATTTTTTCATCAAATTATTCTACGGACATAAAAAAGGTTATTGTGCATTATAAATTATAATAGGAAAAAGCGTTCATAAAAAAAATAATTAATTCTCACTTTATTATGTATAATGATTAGTTTAATGGAGAAATTGACGTCAGCATGACGTCATGTTATATATAATTGACGTTCTCGCGAAACTTTGGTAACAGAGCCCCAAAGTGACTGAGGATTCGAAGATCGTCCCGGGTAGTCCGCCAAGTTAGTCCTATTTTTTGACATTATTTTATTTATTCTAGCTATTATGTCGATGATATTTTAAATATCCTAGACAATAATGTAACCAAATAGCTCAGGTCATAATCACTACCAATATTGAATTCACTATAATACAATATACAATCAATGAATATTGATAATATTGATCATACAATACTGAATATTAATAATATCGCATTTCTCGATATTATCTACTTAGTCGTAATTCTTAGAGCGGTCAATCTCTATATCACAGACCACCGTCATCATTACAAGTAAAATACCAAATTATATTTGATTATAACGAATAAAGTTAAATGGAAAATCATAACCGAAATTATTGAAAGAAAAAAAGGCATCAAAATTAAATACATCGCATAAAATGTAGAAACCAAACAATAATTACTGAAACTGAACCTCAAAAATGTGCAAACTTATTTAATTCATTTTTTGTGAAGTTATGAATAAAACTTGCAAATAAAATATCCCAAGAAAATCAAGACACTAACATATATCATACTACCATAGCCTCTCAAATAAATAACACCATATTATCTAAATTTAATTATGTCACTGAGAACGATGTCAAATATACAATAATGTCTTTGAAAGGTTCTGCACCAGGATATGATAAAATAATAGTACAATTATTGAAACAAATAAAAAATAATATAAGCAAACCGATAATATACTTAATCAACTTGAGTTTCAAAACAGGAATATTTCCCACAATTTTTAAAAATACTATTATTACCCCAATATTAAAAACGGGTAACCTTGAGGAAATGACAAACTATCGAACAATTTCTCTTGTATCAAGTAATGTGAAAAACCAAATGACTACGTATCTCAATTAAAACAAATCAATATGGTTTTTGGGATAATCTAGGTACACATGATGCGATTGCCACACCCATAATATCATCATTAGACTCAAAAAAAAATGCATTGGGATATTTATTGATTTATGAAAGGCCTTTGACAATACTTAATTAAACACATAGCATACTCTTATAAGCTCGCACAAATCGGAATAAGTGGAAACGTTCTCTCCTGCATAAGGTACTACTTAGCCAAAAGGAGACAATATGTGAATATAAATAACGTACTCAGTGATCCAGAAATTCCTACACATGGTACACCACGAGGCACGGTATTAGGACCACTACTATTTATTATCTACCTGAATATGATCTTACAATGGAGAATTTTTGGAAAACTATACTCCTACGCTGACGATACGATAATTATAGTAAGTGATGATACAAGGGAAAATACAATAAAAAAGCAAATGACCTCTGACCCACAATTAGGTCTCCCTTACATTAAGGCTGGACATTCACTGCTAATGCATATTTCGGCGTTTTTTTTTTACGAAAATATGATTTTTTATTATTCATTTTTATCAGAATGTGTACTCTAGATAATTTATAAAACAGAATTCCGTCGGCGGCGGCGTCATTTATTGGCTAATTTCATACTTTTGAGATTTTTTTTTAAATAAATAATCAAGGTGTTTTTATAAAAAAAATTAACTTTTATTAAGTGAATTAAGCCTTAAAATACGGAAATAAATACAATATACTGTTTGAAGTCATATTTTTATATAAATAAAAAGCATTTTAAAATCATGTAAAAACGTAAAAGTTTAATGCAAATTTAAAACATTATAACTTTATTTAATATTGAATATTTCTTAATTTTCTTAGTATAAATTCTAGATAATAAAATCTACTTTATAAGTATGAAAAAACATATTATGCGTACATATAGATATTCATTAAAAATTAGCGCCGCCTAGGACACTAAAAATAATTTTTTGGCCGCGGCCTGTCGATTAATGCTTATATTTTATTAATTATTGTAAATAATGTCCAGTTTATTACTTTTATATAATAATAAAGGTTACATCTAAGTTGTAACGCCGAAATATGCATTTGCAGTGAATGTGCCGCCTTAATGGCATAAAATTCACTCTCACTTCTATCCTGTAGAATGAAAAGTTCTCTTCAACAAACCCTCCATATTGATGGCTTCCTCCACGTAGATACAATTATTAGAGCATCAACTACATGAGTAAGGTTAACCCTTTTCGGTCAAACCTCTGCACTATATAAATGACGTTTTGTTAATTACTAAAAATAAAAATAACTATTTCAAACACTTTTGATTGGTGCATTAACTAATCAACATATATTTTAGCCTTGTTTGATGTTCCATTAAGTTGCAACTTTGCACAGTTTCCGTTAAGTTATTAAAGTTTCAAATAAATTTCCGAAACAAACCAGACTACCTGCTATCAGTATAACTTCAGATTGATGCACATACTTAAAATTGCATTTACTGTATGCATCAAACTTTGATGCACTTATAATTAGACTTACCGATGAAGCTGACATATTTGAGCTTTAGCTTAGAGAAAGCTTAATTGAGACAGCAGGCCGACATGAGACGAATAAATTGATTTTTTTAAGACATTAAGATTGAATGAAAAGAAAATTATCTTACCTTTACGTGAGTTTAATTTTAATTTTATATATTACTCCTTACGTAGAGTAAAAGAATCCCTCATTGACAGGTAAATAATTTATAATTTTTACATGGGTTAGGTGGAAATACAGATAATAAATTAATTATTTACTGACAAAAAAAGCTATTATGGTGTAAATAATAACGGGAATATGGAGAAAAGAGGAGAAAAGTTAGCGAAATTAATATTCTTAAGCAAATTAATACCCAAGTTTAAAATTGTTTGCTTTCAAAATTATTCATTTTTTACGAGCGACGGTATGAAGAATTAAAATAATAATGTTAAGAATGAATATAATTAATGATTTCGTTCGCGAATTCTGAAAAATGATTACAATCCATTTTCTGTAAAATAATTTAAAAAAATATTGGTTTATAATTGAGATATCATCTCTGATAAACCCATGTTTTTTTAATTATTAATTGAAAATATTGAATATGATGATCTTGAAAAAATAATTGCAAGAAGAAATTCACATGTTTGAATTCAACACAAAACAAATGCAACGTAGCTTCTGAAAACCTAAATCTATTGGCTCTTAAATGTGTTACAATTCGCTTTCAAAGCCAAACATACTTGACCATATTTATTGTTAAGGCATTTGTTGCCCTACACCATATAAATAAAATTATTTACTTAGGTTTTTAGAGCACAACATTGTGTTAAATTAATGTCTACTAATTAATGGATTAGGTGAATACGTAAGGTAGATTTAGTAGTAGCAATACTTATATAATTAACAAGGGCAAACAATAAATTTTGGTGCTTAGCAGTATCATTAAGCCACTTAATGTATGTAAAGTATGTAAAATAACGTTGCCTACTTAGTACAATTTTATTACTTAAAAGTGTGACGTTGCATAATTGGAAGACATTATATTTTAACTACTTTAACCTGTCAAAATGACGTATTTTAATTATATATTTCGGTCACCAGTTAAGGCTATTGACAACGTTAGTAATGAACATAGTTAAATAAAGAATTATGCTTTATATTATACATCATTATCATTTGAGCCGTCTGGTAACCTTAATAAAGTACATTGATACATAGAGAATTATATATTTTGATTAATGATTAATACTAATGATATATGCAATATAGTAAAAGATGCACTTATGAGTTATGATTTTCATTTAACTGAAATATGAAATGCAGTATCTGCGGAATATATCAAAGAGGGCGAATTAGAGAGGGAGCGAGAAAGAGCACGCAAGGCCGGCTGGGACCGCGTGAAAGGAGACTGATTAGAGCAGCCATACTCAACCTGCGGTCCGCGGGCCGCATGCGGCCCGCCAAGCTTTTACACGTGGCCCGAAACAGATTTAATATCTGGTATTGTAAGTTTTTAATATCTCGAAATATGCACGAACAAAAAGAAAAACTCCTGTCATTTTAAAACCAGCGATTTCTATGGTTTAAGAACGTATTTGTTTCAACCACAGAGTGTAAGTTTTGTGTTTGTCGTGTAATTTTTTTGCCATTTTTTGTGATCTTCGTATTCCACATTCATCCATTACTGTCAGTAAAATCTCGTGTTCCAGTGTGTCGAATGCTTTTTTGAAATCTGTAAATATTATTCCTACTTTTTTTACCATTCAAATAATTCACACAATATTTAGAGTATATCCAAATCTTTCTACAAATCGATATTGTATTTTTAACACATCGTGTTTTTACGGTTTCCCGCCACAATGTGGTCTACGCAACTCGGGAAGTTTTTTCTTTTTATAATTTCGTCCCCCGTTACGTCTGTAATAAGGTGTTTTAAGAATCCGTAATCATACCTATATCATATTTTCTTAAGCGTTTATTATTAAACTCCATACCGAGTATTATTTGAACAATCCACCGTCACAAGACAAATACACAACATTAAAAAAAGATATAAATATTTTTAAATGAAGTTATGGACATTCATTCGAAATTAATATTATTGGGGAATTTCTTTTACATACAGTCAGTATTGGCTCAATAAAGTACATGCATGCATGAATTGTTTTAATTAATGTGTATATTTTCAATTTCATTTATCTTTTTCGGGAATCGCATAATATTATATTTTTAATAAATATTTTTTTACTAGACGAATTTCAATTATCAGCATCAAACAATTTCTCAGATATTAAACTAAGCCATTTTCCAGTAATGTTATAAACGAACCTTGTGAAAAAATAAAACTCATAAGCAAAAATTAATAAATATCTAAAGTCTTCTCAATAAATATATACCTAATACTTAGACAGTATCGCTTTTCTCGTTTTAATTGAAGTATATTTATTCTAAAATCTATTTGTAACTTGATATCCAATTACATTTTATTTTATTTCAGGGAAACCTTTGTTTTATTGATATTATTACCAAAATATGCCTTAAGTAGAGAAATGTATCTCAGAGAGAATTTCTCAAGGGATGCGCAGTAAAAAGAAGACATAACGGACTAAAGGGAGAGGCAAGTGGAGCCTAAACGTGAATTAAAGGTTTCACTAAAATTATAGCAAAGGAAATATTAAACAAGTATTCGATGAAATAACCCAAGGCAATATATTAGAAATATGTAGGTACACACAAAAATTCAAGATTTTAAATATCTTTACTAATATATAAAGAGGTAAGTTTAGATGTATGAGGTTATCTTTGAAACTATTCATCCGATTTCAAATATTATTTCAGCAATATTTATAATGGAAGAACTTTTCGTGGTGACCTATTTTACAATTAAACTCTACGAAAAAATGGTCCAGCGATGCGTTTTTTTACGAACGCTGCCTTAACAGTAAGAGATATTTAAATAGTTTCCATAAAGAAGTTGTAGAACTCAAAAAGTTTTATTAAAAAAATCTGAGACGACATATTTATATGTTGCGGTTAATACACAAATTCACAAAATATGGCTAAAAGTTACTAAAATTCCGCGTGCGAAGCCGCGCAGGCACAGCTAATATAAAATAAAGTGATAAATTATGGCTGCAGAGTGTAGATGGGAAGCGCGAATTCAGTTGCTGCTTGTGATGGTCAAACCGTTATTTTAACCGGTTATACATGTCACAGTTATTTTAGATATGTAGGTAGGACGCTAGGTAACTAAGATATATCTGTCATTTAGTACCGACGATTGCCCGTCAAATTACAAAAAATCGAAACAATCAGATATATATCTCAAATAATGGTTAATATGTCTATTGTTCAGTTACCATCAAGCAGCTGTATTGAAAATACTAATTAATTACGCAAGACAGGCACTAAAATTATTTAGCAATCGATCGACAAACCATTTTGTCAATACTTGTACGGATTGATCACTAAACTGCCGGCAACACCGTGATATCAGCACGAGGACAGATCGATCAATAATCGTACATTCGAGCAGCAATACCATGTTGATGACTAATTTGTCATATTGTGGGATATAGAGTAATGTGGTACATGAGATTGTTTGCTGAACGCAGGGCTTCTTCTTCTTCTGTTTGTGCTTTATCCGTTCAGCGGACGATGGCTATCAGGTTGGCTTTGGGAACTTTATTTACTGCGGCCGGAACAACTCTTTGGTTTTCAGCCTTGATATTCTCCTTCTCAGACCCCGACTTCAGGCAATCTTAATGAGGTGCAAGATCTCGTGCAATGTCTCATCAGATGCCCGAGATTTTTTGTCATTATTCATTTATTTATTCAAAATTAATGTTAGGATTTGTTCTGCGTACAGCCAGGGTTTTCGAAAATACCCGCGTACTGAGAACTCTTTACAACAACTTGGTGCGACATAGACTCGAGAGCGGCTCGATGATTTGGGGGCCACATGAGGGCAAGTACTCTCTCATGGTAGAGAAAGTACAAAAAAGTTTCTAAGATATCTTTACATGAGAGAGTACGGGCATTATACTTGGCTTTACCCAACCAAGTTCCTCCAGGGTAAGCTTGGCTACAATAGTTTAGAGACTAGAAGGAAAGTGTATCTGATTACGCATTTTTATCGATTGTTGCGCGGTATGATCGATAATCCTGAAATTATGCGGAGTATTGGTGTGTATGTCCCCGCTAATTACCTAGGACAACGTCAGCATAGATTGTTTCACATTCCAATATACAGGACCAACCTGCCAATGATTATGCCTGTTGGAAGAGCCGCTGCTATGTTGACCAATATTACTCCGGATATTGATCTATTTCATATCTCTGAGAGGGTATTCCGAAGCAGGATTCTCTTACACCTTTGATGTGAATGATTTTATATATGTTTAATATTTGCTTTTGTTTATATATGTTTATATATTTCTAAATTATTTATAACATTTACGAATTAAATTTGTGTTTGTAAAGTAAATGTTATATAAAAAATAAATAAATTGAATTGAATTGAATCTTTATGGTAACTCTGTCGATCCAGTTTATTTTTAGTACTCTTCTGTAGATCCACATCGAATGCTAAAAGTCGTTATCAATTCTTCAGTAAATCTACGTACTTTTATTCCATAAAATAATTGGCTTTTATACGGCACTGAATCATTTTGCAAAGAGAGCAATAAACAAAGACTTTTTTTGTTGAAAATTGAAATTTATATTAGGATTTAAAGATTTTAATATTCTTGTTTGATTGGCAAACATTATTAACAAAAGGAAGCAAAGGCAGCCAAAAAAATCCAATTCAAAAATGATGTTTTGAAGTTTTTAATTATACCATATCTATTTTTTTGCATATCTTTTGATAAATTTAATGAATTTTTTTGGTAGGTACCTGATTCTCAACTACGGTACTAATTTGAATCATTATTATGAAAGCAATTTCGAAAACCTATTTTTTGCAATTAAAAATGTCATATTTTTACAAAGCGAAAAAATTGGAGACATAAATATAATTTCATTTTACCTGTACAAATATGGATATGGACCCTGATTATACAGATTTCTTTACGTACTATTGTTCAATTTCGGAGTATAAATGCTAAACACAGCTAATCAATCTTTTGTAGATTTATTCAAATTTTCAAAAAAATAATATAAATATATTATTAAACCAATACTAATTTATAATCTCCTCCAAAATCTGAGTAGCTTGTTAATCTTATGGTAAAAACACTCATTTATTAATCTTGTAATGGGTATCAGTTTTGTTTCAAAAGACCAGTTTTAATAAAAATATTTTCGCGGATCGTGACTGCAAGGAGACAACTGAAAACACCGGAAGGCAAAAAGAAAAAAAAAAGGCAAAAAAAAAAAAAAAAAAAAAAAAAAAAAAAAAAAAAAAAAAAAAAAAAAAAAAAAAAAAAAAAAAAAAAAAAAAAAAAATCTATCAATTAGTGATTAATTATTTTATTAAATTGACAAAGTCACCTTACATGATTTAAATTAATGCACTATTTTTGAATTCACACTATTTTGCAATTTATCACTCGACTATGAACTCCTAAATATCACTGTAACACTTTATTTATCACTTGCTAAAACATTACATCCAATTCTTGTACGTAAAAGTCCACATATTCAAATCACCAGTTATGTATGCAAATTTCGCATCTTCATAATGTCAATGTCAAAATAAACTGACTGCGCAGCGCGGTGCTCCCTGTATTTATACCTGTGAATTCTTGAGAACAATCTTTTATTTTCCAGTGTTTACTATAAGGTTCCAGATGTTTGTAGACGTTTCTCAAATATCGTAGATAAGGCTAGAGTGTGGTAGTGTATCCTAGAAGAGGCCCTAGAGACGTCGATCTTATTGTCATCACCGACATACTATGAAGGATTCTGTGCGTAATCTCTTTTACCATCTCGTTAAAATATTATTTTTTCTTCTACAAGCTTTTAAGTGAGCTTTAAACTTATTCAATGAAGTACAAAGTAAAAATATAATAACAATAATTTATCACCTATTTTCAAAGTATTAATATTGTTAAGAGATTCGAAAACGATAAAAATGCATAATTATCGAAGTCTTCCAAAAAATTTTGAATATTTTAGAAAGAACTGGAATTTGCGAATTTTTACCAAAATATTAGGTCCTTACATATGAAATTGACGTTTTACCGTACTGGCAAATTTGATCTCAAATATCTTCTCTTTGGTTAGGAATTCCAAATCCAAATTTTTACAGCTATTTACTCATGTATTTGTGTTTTGAAAATTATAATTCATTTGTTTTTTCCTCAATTGTTTTTTTCTTTGCGAGACTCAGTTTACAAAATGAAAAACTTGAAATATCGCGTTATTTACGAGTACGAGTTCCACCGTGGCACCAGTGCTGCAGAAACGGCTCGAAGGATTAATGATGTGTATGGCGACGGTGCCGCAAAAGAAAACACAGTGCGTTTTTGGTTCCAACGTTTTCGTTCTGGAAATTTCGACCTGCAGAACAAGCCCCGTGGACGGCCGGAGACCAAAGTTGATAATGAAGAATTGAAGGCTATTGTGGAAGCGGATCCATCGCAAACCACATCCGAGTTAGCTGCAGGCTGCGGTGTTAGTGATAAAACTGTTTTAATCCACTTGAAGCAAATTGGTAAGGTGAAAAAGCTTGAAAGGTGGGTACCTCACGAATTGAGTGAAGCAAATCAACAAACGCGCGTTACTTGTGAGCGTTTGGTGGACTAGTGCTGGTGTCGTTCACTACAGCTTTCTTAAATCTGGCCAGACGATTACGGCAGATGTCTATTGTCAGCAACTGCAAACCATGATGGAAAAGCTAGCTGCTAAACAACCGAGGCTGGTTAATCGCTCTAGGCCACTGCTGCTTCATGACAACGCTAGACCACACACTGCACAACAGACGGCTACCAAATTAGAGGAGCTTCAATTGGAATGTCTAAGACATCCACCGTACTCTCCGGACCTTGCCCCAACAGATTACCATTTTTTTCGAAATTTGGATAACTTCTTGCAAAGGAAAAAATTCAACTCCGATGGGGCAGTCCAAACCGCCTTCAAAGATTTTATTGATTCCCTTCCGTATGGTTTTTTTAGTAAAGGGATCGATGAACTACCTATGAGATGGCAAAAGTGCATAGATAGCAATGGTACATACTTTGATTAAATAAATATATTATAATAAAAAAAAATCGACTTTATGTTCCTCCCATACTAAACGTCAATTTCATATGTAAGGACCTAATATTTGAGTGAAAACACTTGATATAAATATGCGACAGTCTTATTATTTAACGGCGCGAATAGTACCTACCTGTTGGTGGAATATTCTCGAGTGACGGTTAGTGCGAAATATTACTCCAGTTAAGATCTGATGTATGGATGGATGCGTTGCATTGAAGAAAAGAATTTACCTTTTTATGTGGCCACATATGTTATGCCGAAAATTTTCGTTTCAATGATGATTTTTTTCTTCTGATACTTTTACAAATATATTTTTAATTTACATATTTGTGTAATCATGTTAAAGATTTTCACTGTATTTTTAATTAGATCAAGATCTTTGCTAGGAGAGAGACTCATCAGTTTTAATATTGTCAGAGAAATCTTAACAATTGTATCTAAATTTGCAGACAATTAAAAAATTAAAATATGAAACAATTGAATCTGATGATTCACAATTACCCGATAATTTTTATTCGAAGCCTTTTCAAATAAATGCGTTTTTTGGCTGTATTTAAATATGTACAATTAAAATCATTAAGATTTAACATATAATACATATTATGAATTTGAGTCAAACTGGATACGCATTTGTAGAAACATCATTATACTGTAGAGCCGCAAGTAGCACGTAGAGTCCGTTCACTTTAGGAAAGCCACTTGCATTAGTGTGAGTAACAGTGCGTTTACAAAAACTCGTTACATTTTTTTTGAGTAAATGACAGATGCAAAAAATAAAATAATCTTCTTCTTCATGTGCCATGTCGGGTCCCCCCTACATCCGTCGGCGCAGAAAGTTTCCCTGTCCAGGGCAGTGCGAAACAGCTCTTCCACGCTTCTTATCCCGGTCCATGTTTCGATTCCGGAATGCCGCCTCCTTCCGACCCCTGTGCGACCCTCAATCTTCCTCTTCAGACGAGCTGAAGGATGGAGTACTTTTCACCTATCATTATATGTAATATTATAAAGTATGAATTTTACGGAGCGTTACTGTGTTAAGTAACTGTCTGTTTGTATTTGCTCTACGTAAAACTTCAATATTACTAGTCGTGCCAGTCCAAGATATCCTTAACATTTTACGATGTATCCACATTTCAACACCGTAAAGTAGAACTGACCATACATAGCATTTGATCAACCTCCGTCTGAGCTTCAAGTTTAAGTCGTCATTACAGAGTAGACTTTTCATCTTATTAAAAGATGCACATCTTATTAAAAGATAACGCATAAAAATAAATATTATTTTAGTTTCTAAACCTAAAATAAGTATAGGTACAAATATAAAAAAAAAATTCATTCTCTTCTCAAAATTAATATTTCAAAATTATTATTCAAAATTGTTATTAAATAAAATGAAAATATTGACTATATGCTTTTTTAAATAAAATATTCTGAATTGATTTTTTTTTAAATATTTCAGTTTATTGAAAATAAAAACCTTTATTGAAAATGAAAATTAAAAAATAAGGGAATCCATTATCTATCTACTATATCGCATATGTCATTGGTATTAATCATTAATCAAAATATAATTAATAATATAATACTCTACATAACAATATTAGCCACCAATGCTACCAGAATGCTCAAATAGTAATATGATATAATATAAGCAAAAAAAAGCATAATTCCCTTTTTAATAATGTCCATCACTAACGTAATCAAGACGCTACACTGGATAGCGCTGTTTTTCCAGGATTAACTGGCGGCCGAAATATATAACAAAAACATGTCATTTTTTATGGGTTATAGCTAATTAAAAATAAATAATATATAAGCAGGTACAATTGTAGTTTAATGATTTCAAAACCTTATAATTAATTTTAAACAATAAGATAAACTATTTTCGTCTGTATCGGACTCCGAATCATTATGCAAAATTATTTTTAATTGATTTAAGTCTGTGGTCACCGTATCGTGATCTTGCAGTCACCGAATCTTTAAATAAAAAATATTAAACAAAGAAACGACCGCTCAGCGTGACTGCCAGTGAGATACTGAAGTGGACTTAGGTGGAATGGACTTAGGACTGAAGTGGAGGAAGCGGAGTAGCTTTAAAAAGGGAATACAACTACACAATTTACGTGATATGGAGGGTATTACTCACACTAATGCATGTGGCTTTCATAAAGTGAACGGACCTTACATGTTAGCGGTGGCCATCAATGATTTTTAAAAATAATATTTTTATCGTTTTTCGATAATGGTTGTAATAAAAGTTGTGCTACTCTCTCACCTCGTGGCGATGGAAGATTTTCATTACAAAAATACTAAAATTTGCAGCCAGACATTAAAAAATTACTTTCATAGTGGCCAATATTTTCATAGTTTGTTAAAATATTGTTTCGTTTAATATTCTTTAGGACGCACAAAATACGTTTTATATCACCACTTTTCATTCGATACAAGAGCTCAAATTTTTATCAGGTAAACATCATTTATATATTTAAGTACGTACTGGTCTATAAAAGAAGTTAAAAAAATTAAAATAATATTTTTCAGACGTATTTTAATATATATTATGATGGGTATAAAAGCAAAGGCAGCAATATTTGTAAAATAATTCGGAAGAAAATCATATATACATTAAAAATAATATTTCTTAATATTACACTTTTAAAAAATGTACAGGTATCTTCAAATATTTGAAAGAATACAGATTTAGGACATACAAATACACAACATTAAAAAAAAATTAAAATGTGTGGATGTTGATGATGGATGTAAAGCATCACTCGAGCTAGCTCATACAGGTCACAAGCCCTGTGGCCACCCTTTCAATACACTTTTCCTATATGAATAGCTTCGTCTGTGCTGGACTTTTATAATTTATCTTAATTTAATAACATTATTGGGGGACCAATTAGCTTAAAAAGAAAAGCCTTTGAGTCGTGCATACTGACAGTGATGACGCGTGGAGTAGAAACGATGGCCCTTACAAAGAAAAGTGTAGAAAAGCTCAAATGCATGCATCGCTCCATAGAGAGATCCATGGTTGGCGTTAGCCTAAGAGATTAGAAATAATGGAATTAGTCGCAGAACTAAAGTGATATCAAGAATCGTATAGCGAATCAAAAATGGCAATGGGCAAGGCATGTTGCAAGGCAAAATGCTACAAAATGGATTCCCAGAGAGAGTGCGAGACCTTAGGAGAATAAAAGAGGCGTCGGAAGACCTCAAAAAAGATGGGCCGACGATGAAGCCGCTTGGGGGGGGGGGGGGGGGGGGGGGGGGGGTAAATGAAATGGGCTACAACTAAACCAAAGCAACAAGGAAGAGTAAAAGGAAGGATGGAAGAGTATGGATGAGGCATATATCCAGCAGTAGAGATGGAGGCTAAAAAAGAAGAACACTTTAGGTGACATTATGAGTATAAAGTAAGAAAGCAATACCTTTGAACTCAGCTTATGTGTTTTCTTCGGAGTGGTTCTGACCGCATATCATTAGAGCCAAATCTGTTTGACTCTATGATATGCCGTATCAGTCGTCTTCGGTATCCATCACTTTCCAGTGCGTCGCTCAGTGAAAGTATTTCTTCCTGGAGATATCCGGCAGAAGATGGAACAGTGACAACGCCACAAAACTCTTGACAACATCTGTCTCCGACACGGTATCAGCACACAATACAGTTATACACACCCACCCTGCTTTCGACACGGTACTGCTCGCTAGTACATTAACTTAACTTAAAAACATAATCATCACATCAGCCCTGATGATAGACCCCGCAGTCGGATCCAAAACGTCGGCCGGTGAGGTCAAATATACTTAGCATAATATTCCAAAAAACACACAGAAGATTCTGAACGGCCATTAAAACCTGAGAAAATATGCATACATATGTATTTCATTGATTTATTAATTAACATGCAATTTAAATGTAGTTTTTATTGAACTATGTCTGTCTGGCTAGAAAAATCAACAATTAAAGTTTACAATTTGCAAAAATAAAATAAAAAGTGATGTGAAATAATGTTACCAGCCAATCAGCTGTCAACCTTCAATTAAGAGTTTATTTGGATGAATGCACTAATACCCAGTCTGCCTTTTAATCCTCCCATCCCTCCTTTTAATAATTAATTTTATACGCTATTTCGTTTGAGCTAAGCAGTTATTGGAAAATTCTTTGCCTACAAATACCATTCTTCTTGGGATTTCAATACTCTTTTTTGAGAAATTAGTAGTGATTAATGAGTTTTTTTTTTAATTAATTTTTGCCAATTTTTTACTAATAATAACATTGGAAAAATTATTTTAAACAATTCAGGGATTTATCAATTAACTTGTAACTCGTGTCGAGCGTGTTATATAGGGAAGACATCGCGAAATTTTAACATAATAATTAAAGAACATAATATGAGAAGTCTTAATTATAATAACGTCTCCGAATTTACGAATCACTCATAGAGTCCAACCGTAATTTTTATATGGAAACAGGGCTAAAAATATTAAATAATAATAATAAAGGATAAAACATTATAATATGGAAATTTTAACTATTCGTAAAGCTATAAAAACAATATTCTTGTAATCAATAATCAAATAAATTTTCCCTACAGTCAACTTTTCTAAAAATGGAGACTTGTCCACACTCCCTTTAGATCCTACTCCTCAAATTCTTAATCTCTTTTTGTTAGGAAATTTAGTGCATGTTAACCCTCGGTTAGATTAACACGCATGTGAGAAATATTTTGCGAAAGTTTTAGTGTGTAAATAATGCTATAGTTGTGGTATGTAGTGGTATTTACATGCTAGTGTAGTGGTTAAGAGACGGTTATGTCTTGAAACCGGTAGACTAAAAATTTCAGTAAGTGGTTATATACTAACATAACATACAATAACCGTCTGCCCTCTACCTCCGCAGATAAAGGTCGTCCTCCTGATGACGTTAAATAAAAGTATTCAACGAAACGTCAAGAACCGTCTCTCGAAAAAGCATACGGTTAGTATAAAATATCCGCAACCAGTTACAATTAAACATAACATATTATTCCATGGCCAGGGATAGTCAGGACTTGAATCCCATGAAAATCTTAGGTCAAAGCTAAAAATATTCGTTCTTCGTCGTAATCCCAGCAATAAAAGAAAATTATTTGAGTAATTATTGGAGCATGGTTCCATGTTTCATGTATATTAATTTAAATCCATCAAATATTAATTTAAAATATTTTGTAATGAATAAATAATGCATATTTGGCCATTTAGTCGTTTCGTTCAGTATTTTTTTATATATATAAAAATATGTTAAATAAACAAACAAGTCAAAAGATCCCCTTTAATTAAATTTAAAAAAAAACAAAAAAAAAATTTTATACGTCCAAAGTATGTCGTTATAAAGTATTTTTCTTCTTCTTTTAATGCCTTATCCGTTCAACAGGTGTTGCTTTTGATGTTGACTATTGGAATTTAGTTTACTGTTGAAATATTATAAGTATTAAAAAATTTCTAATATTTCCAAATAAATAAAGAAAAAATAATATAGTATTTATTTATTAAATATTACAGAGAGTTTATTACATTTTATTTCATTCTTGTTTATCAAAACTATAATTAACACATACCTGTACTTCTCCAAAAAGCGATTAACTCTCGTGCTTGGAGAGGGATATACCTACGACAAATCATCTTTGAAACATTTCAAACGTAATTGGTCAAATTAGCTAGTTTTAATTTTTAGTTTGTTAATAATTCACTTTAAAGTACATATCTACTCATTAAAAATTAGATTTTAATTTCGTATATAATATTTTCTAAATCTGTATGTAATCACCATAAATATATCAAGACTGAAAGCTAATAATATTTTAAAAGAAGAAAGTTCGTTACATCTGGCTCCCCCACCGGGTGATA
This sequence comes from Agrypnia vestita, assembly GCA_016648135.1. Lineage (NCBI taxonomy): Eukaryota > Metazoa > Arthropoda > Insecta > Trichoptera > Phryganeidae > Agrypnia > Agrypnia vestita. The sequence goes on along the minus strand of JADDOH010017135.1, from coordinate 9,074 downwards.
TATTTGCTAAGGAATATCCATTATTATGACTTGTGACTTTTGTGAGAAACATTCCCTAATAAATAGTATTCTGAGAATTTTAGGATAAAACATTTTTGGCAAAAAGACGAGATTTATCTTGCCGATGTAATTTGCTTCCATTTCACTGTTTATATTCTTATTTCCCGTTGTTATCCCTACATCAAAGTATTTTTTCTTGCGACGCGCTTTGTCAAAAGAAATAATTTATTTGAGTAAAATCGATTATTTTTGATCAAATATCAAGAACTTTATTTATTTGATATACAGTGGGTTGCCAAATTAATACGGACAGTACAATATTTTGCGGTTTCTATGTTTGCTTTGTCTCTACTTCTAAATATCTTGGATTTCATGCCTATTTCTTCATTATTTTACTGCTGATATCATCACTGATGCTTTTAGGATGTGGCAATACTAGCAAAATATCACATCTGTTAAAAATTTAAGTTTATTTCCATGAGGTCAGCATTTTTGTGAAAACGCGTGATCGTGAGTCTCTTATTATATCTTAACGTATTAGGTATATAGTAAAATAATTATTTGAACTAGTTTTAACAGTTTTGCTACATACAAACCTAAAAAATTAATAATTATCTATCAATTTTGTTAAGTTCTTTATTCATATCTTATTTCAAATAAAAGTTTTGCCATATTTACCTCAGTATCGCGTTCTTCAATATGGCCCCCAATCTTCAAAAACGTCTTGAAGAAAATGTGCGGAAGTGAAGACACTATTATTAACACCAAACGTTTTCAAAGAAAAAAGGCAGCCGTTACAGGTGTTTTAAGGTCTGTGGTTAACAAGATAAAGAAAATGAACTTAAAACTGAAACCTGCCCTTTAAACTGAATCGCGTTGGGAAATATGGCAGAAAATAAATCACCACACCTCGTACTGACCGAAAAATCAAACACATCCATCTCCAAAATCGCAAAAAGAGTGTGGCTCGTCTTACTTTGATGATCAACGAAGAAAGTATCGAGGTCTCCCAAAGAACAAAGGCGGCCCTCGCAGCGCAGTGGGAATGACACTGGCTTCTCACACCGGGGGTACCGGGTTCAATTCCCGGTAAGGTCACAATTAATTTATGCGATTTGCTCAAGCCTGGGTGTTTTGTGATGTGTTTTGCTTCTTTAATTGGACCTCTTGGCCTGTTGAAGCATTAAAAAAAGTCCAGAGGAGATTGGCTGAGGAGAACCACAATCGTCATATACTAGCTAAAAAACATCGCCTTGCGATAACCATGAGGTAAAATGGCTAAAATAGGTTAAAATACAAAAACACATAACTATTGAGGACTCGAATCATTTCTCGATTGTAAAAAGCTTTTGAAAAATTCCAAGTGTTTCTCTGGAGAATCCACATTCCAAATTTTGGTGGAAAAATTATCGTTCGTCCGACGACGCCCAGGAGATATGTTCCATCCGGACTGCCTTGTGGAAACGATTGTATACGCTAACAATATTGACTGTCACTGCATTTCTATCTGTTGTAATAATAATAAATTTCTTCCTTCTTTATTGATGGGCACAACACTACGTGTGAGATTCTTGTATATAGTTGTCATTTCCTCTTGTCAATTAATGTGTAGTTAATCTCTAATTAAAAGCCACGTAAAACGTTGAACGTATTGTTTTATTTAATACTATATTTAACAGGTTATGGGCCCAGACCCACGTAATTAATGTAAAATAAGTTTTTTTTTAAAAAAAGTCGAAATTAATAATAGTAAAATCAAAAAGAGTTGTGCGTTTTAACCTATAAGTGATCACGTGGCGTTGAAAATTTTCTTTTGTTATTGGAAGCGATGTCTTTCAACAATACACTAGCTATGATAGAAAAGCTGACTGGGAGAGAAAATTATCCCACCTGGAAATTCACAGTTAAAACATATCTAGAACATGAAGAGTTGTGGAATTGTGTCGCACCGGCGACAGGTGAAGAAGTTGACATAAAAAAGGATATAAAAGCGAAGTCAAAAATAATATTATTAGTAGATCCTATCAACTATATACATATCCAAGAAGCCACAACGGCGAAAGAGGTATGGGATAATTTAACTAAGGCTTTCGATGACAACGGACTGACACGCCGAGTTGGGCTGTTGAGAGATCTGATAACTACCACGTTAGATGGATGCCAAAACATTGAAGATTATATAAATAAAATAATGACTACTGCTCATAAATTGAGAAATATAGGATTTATGGTAAATGATGAATGGCTGGGAACCTTACTACTGGCAGGGTTACCAGATCTGTATCAACCAATGATTATGGCATTAGAAAGCTCGGGTTTGGTGATTACGGCTGACTCTGTTAAAATAAAGCTTCTGCAAGATGTTAGAAAGTCAGATACTGCTGCGCTGTATGTTAACAAAAGCAGTTAACTCGCAGAAATCCAAACAAGCTTCAGAAAAGACAAACAAACCCAACAAAGGTCCAAGGTGCTATATATGCAACAATTATGGACACATAAGTAAGAATTGCAGGAATAAAAAGAAGGAACATAAATCTAATGACAACTCGGGCTATGTGGCCGTATTTTCTGCCTCATTAACGAATGACAATGGATGGTTTATAGATTCAGGGGCATCAATGCATCTAACAATGCACCGTGACTGGCTTTATGATGAAATACCACCTCCGGTCAACACTATCAAAGTGGCTGATGATAAGAAACTTATTGTGAAAGCATGTGGTAAAGTAAATCTACATGTTATGAATAATGGCAAGTCTGAAACTATAAGAGTTCAGAATGTTCTTTATGTTCCTGAACTAGCCACCAACCTTCTTTCTGTAAGTCAAATCATACAAAATGGCTGTCAAGTTAAATTTGACAAAGATAGTTGCAGGATATTTAACAAAAATAATCTACAAGTGGCAAATGCAAAGTTAACAAATAATATGTACAGGCTCAATACACAAAGTGTTCCAGCATACATATCTACAACTGCAAGAAATGATGGCTACTTATGGCATCAAAGAATGGCACATTTGAATTTTGAAGATCTAAACAAATTATCTGAAAGTACTGGAGTGAAAATTGAAAACAATGACAAAGGTGTATGTATTTCATGTTTAGAGGGAAAGCAGTCAAGAAATCCATTCCCTTCAGAAGGATCCAGAGCTAAACGTTTGCTGGAGCTCATACACTCTGACGTCTGTGGCCCCATGGAAGTCCAGTCACTGGGAGGAGCGCACTATTTCGTCACCTTCATCGATGACTTCTCCAGGAAAGTAACTACTTATATAATAAAGAATAAGTCAGATGTTTTTGATAAATTCAAAGAATTTAAGGCCATGGTAGAAAAACAAATTAATTTATCAATAAAGATTTTACGCACAGACAATGGTAGAGAATATCTAAGTAATGACTTTAAATCTTTCCTAACAAAATGTGGAATTATTCATCAAACATACTCACCTTACACGCCCCAACAAAATGGGCTAGCGGAAAGAATGAATCGAACACTATTAGAACGAGCTCGATGTATGCTATTAAATGCTAAATTACAGAAGAAGTATTGGGCAGAAGCAGTTTCGACAGCAGCCTACATCACCAACCGCTGTCCAACCAGAGCACTGGCATTTTTAACTCCTGAAGAAATCTGGTCCGGTGAGAAGCCCAATATTAGTAATTTAAAAATCTTTGAATGTGAAGCAATGGTTCATACACCAAAAGAAAAGGTTAAGAAATGGGATGCAAAAGCGACTAAAATGATATTCATAGGTTACAGTGAACAGACCAAAGGTTACAGACTTTTTGATCCTAAAACTAAGAAAGTTTTAATCAGTAGAGATGTAATATTCTTAGAAAATTAAGTTATAAGAAATTACATTAAATTGCCGTTGTCAGAATCTACCTCAGACAGTCTTGTGCACAATAATGAATCTATTAATAGCGAATCAACTCTAGAATCTTCTGATCAAAATATAACTACCGATGAATCCTTCAACTCTGATGAAGGATCTTTATATGAACCAGAGTAATCAATAGACCTGAAAGATATTTATTCAAATGTTACAACAAGATCAAAGAATGTAATGAATAAAGCAAGTAATACTTATAATACCTATATATGTACAGATGACAGTTCAGATCAGCAGGACGCCCCTCAGACATATAGTGAAGCAATATCTGCAGATAATGTGAATGCAGTAAAATGGAAGGAGTCAATCAAAGATGAGTTGTTGGCGCATACAGAAAATAAAACCTGGCAGTTCGTGGATAAACCACCAGGAGTACGGATAATTGGCTCTAAATGGGTTTTTAAAATAAAAGACCTGCCATCTGGTCCGCTATATAAATCCAGGCTATATGCCAAGGGCTGCTCACAGACACAAGGAATAGACTACAATGAAACCTTCTCACCTACAGTTAGGTATGATTCGATTCGAGTTTTACTTTCAGAGGCAGTTCAACACAACTCAGAGATGATTCAGTTTGATATAAAAACTGCTTTCTTATATGGAGATATAAAGGAGGACATATACATGGCACCACCAGAAGGTTTAGATACATCATCAAATCTGGTATGTAAACTCAATCGTTCACTATATGGCCTTAAACAAGCACCAAGATGCTGGAACCAAAAATTTGATAGTTTACTTAAGAAATTTGGTTTTAAAAGCAGTCATGGCGATAAATGTGTTTACATTGGCAATGTAAACAATAATTTAGTATACCTGCTACTGTATGTAAATGATGGCCTTCTACTGTCAAGCTTAAGAGAATCGTTAGACGTAGTCAAATGTGAATTAAACAAGAATTTTGATATTAAAATATGTGAGCCAAAGAACTTTGTAGGCCTTCAAATAGAAAAGTCTAAAGGATGTATATTTATTCATCAAGCAAACTATATTAAGAGATTATTAAGTAAATTTAATATGCAGAATGCCAACTGTAATACTATTCCAGTAGATCCTCATACTACACTAGAAAAGAACTCAGCTGCACCAGACAAGGATATACCCTATAGAGAAGCTGTTGGATCCTTAATGCACCTAGCTATTGTAAGCAGACCTGATATCACATATGGAGTCAGTCTGGTGAGTCGATATTTAAATTGTTATAATCACACACACTGGAATGTTGTGAAGAAAATTATGAAATACCTAAAAGAAACACAAAACTATGGTTTGTGTTACACATCGCACCAAAGCAATCAACTACAAGCTTATAGTGATGCAGATTATGCGAAAGATACATGCACACGGCGATCTTTAACTGGATGTCTGTATAAAAAAATGGAGCTGCTGTAACCTGGACAACACAACATCAACAGAGTGTTGCTTTATCAACTACAGAGGCTGAATTTATGGCAGCATGTGCGACTACAAAAGAAGTTATGTGGTTGAAACGGCTATTAATTGATATAAAAGCATTTCATCAAGACTCAGTGACTTTACATATAGACAATCAAAGTGCAATTTGGTTGATTAAAAATGTGGACTATCATAAGCGATGCAAACACATAGATGTTAAATATAACTTTATTAAAAAAAAAAATGCAGATAAACAAATTAATTTAAAGTATGTATGTACCCAAGAGCAATATGCTGATATATTCACTAAAGCCTTACCTAGAGATAAATTTCAGCACCTAAGAAGTAAGATAGGAGTGTTTAAACCTAATTGATTATTTTTAATTTTATCAATTCAATAAGATATACATTACTTTTGTTAGGTAAGAGTTTGTGATTTGAAACATGTAATTGATTCATTTCAGTATTTTTTAATTAATAAAAATGTATGTACATACAAAAGTAAAACATACCTACTATGTAACTAAACATAAATAAGCAGATGTTGTGCTCACTATTTTTAAAAGTTAACTTTATATATGTACTTTCAATTGTATCTTATTTTTGTAAGAAGGGTTACAATTTGGTAAGAGTGTTGTAATAATAATAAATTTCTCCCTTCTTTATTGATGGGCACAACACTACGTGTGAGATTCTTGTATATAGTTGTCATTTCCTCTTGTCAATTAATGTGTAGTTAATCTCTAATTAAAAGCCACGTAAAACGTTGAAAGTATTGTTTTATTTAATACTATATTTAACACTATCTAAAAAAAAAGTACAGGTTTTATCTTGGCTGAGGAATTCCCCTAATATGAACCCCATTGAAAATCTGTGGGAGCTCACGAAGAGGGAGATTGCCAAGGAGGTGATCACACTCAAGTAGCAGCTCTTCGAAACCTCCATCCGGATTTGGTATTACTCTCTTGAGCTTGATGCCAAACTGAGCATTAAGAATATTTTACGACGTGTACAAGCTGTAATTTCTAAAGGCGATATTACAAAATTGTATCTTTCTGCACGATTATCTTTAAATAATATTAAATAAAAACATAAATGCAGAATAATAACCAGCATGATGTTTTAACGTTTCTTATTAAATTTTATTGTTCATAAAAAGTAATTCCTTTACCCAAAATCATAAACATCTATGTTTTATGAATCCAAAGAGAGAAAAACACAATTTTTTTAGGTGTCCCTATTAATTTGGCAACCCACTGTAATGTACGCATCCCTTCTAGCGAAATATATTATGTACTTGCAATCGCGGAGATACACGATATTATCCGAGAAAACTAATTGGCTTTTTTATTTTAAGAAAAGGTATCATGGGTGTATAGCACGCCAGAATACGAACGCATTACTGCCAGATCATGAGTGTATGATACGCCGAATCCTGAGTATATAGCTGGGGTGTGCAGTGAGAACAAAATGTATTACTTTTATTTAAACGTTTATTTGGAAAAAAAATCGAAATAAAATATTTATCTGGCGGAATATTATGAAATATTAAAAGTTCAATAATAATTCATTTATCGTGATAGGAATATTTTGAGATGTTTCTCTTATTTCGGTTTCTTTCTATATATACCTGTACTTAGGAAAAAGTCGTGCTTCTTGTTCTCACTGCACGCTCCTAGTTTATTATTAAGTTTTGTGTAAAACATCTGAATATAATAAATTATATATTTATTGTGAAAAACAATATTTTAACATGAAAATGAAGCTCATCTTATACCTACGTATTACAACTGAGAATGCCAAAACAGGTAAAAAATTATTTATTTTTGAAATATATCTGAATTTTGGTCGCCATTAAATTCGATTTGCACACTATTTTAAATATTAGGAAAAATCAATTATCATCGATTACTTACTCCAGGGTCAGTCAATTCTAAATATCACTTAAAATTACCAGGGCATGTAAAACTATGGATTTATAGAGAAAAATAATTTCATAATTTTCTGTGTCTCTTTCTATTTTTTTTTTAAAAAGAGAGACAAACACGAAATACGTGTCACATCAATATTCTTACTATTCTCAAACTAAGCTAAACGCTTGTGCAATGAAAATATGACTTTTTTTACATTATTTGTTTCAATGAGCGTATCTAAATATATTGTGACGAAATGGTAAACGACGAAGGAATTGCCCACTGTCCGGATCCCTTGTAATATGTCACTTTGGAAGAACACTATGGAAGGCTCTAGAACAGTCTAAAAATATATACAACCTTCGAGAGAAGCCTGGAACCGCCAAGAAGTGACGGGAACCTTCACCTAAATACTAGAAAGGAAAATAATCTTCTCGAGAGTTCGAAAAAAACAGCGTTTGTGTATAAATAGCGGATCTAGGCCGTGGAGGGAAAAAGTTTGTTTTGACAATTCCATCGATGCGAAGTAAGCGCGGAACAACAGCTGGTACCCCCAGACGTGGAATTGCGAAGCAACAGATATCGAGCGAAACAATCGAGCGAGTTCTTACCTAAGTGGCGAAAAAAAAATGCTACTACTACGCGCGAGAATTGGATGGAATGCCCTAGCGAGTGATGAATAAAGTGTTTCCAGCAATAATAAAGAGTTTATAGACTAAATTTAAAGAATAGTGTATAAGTTTCATTCATGTTTATTTATTTATTGATATTAACGGACATAGTCCAATAAATGTTAAGTGAATTTGTCCATTTAATAATTAATTAATTACTAATTAATTAATAAATTGTTATTTAATTTCCAGTGTTTTCCTTTGTCTCCCAAAGCCACGACCCGTGACAGTATGTTTATTAACTGGGAATTTTTTTTAATTATTTTGAATCCTAACTAGTCCGTTTTATCGTACGTTCATTTTCATGAACTTATTTTTTATTTTTTTCTTATTTTATGATGTATTAATATTGTGTGAAGAGTCATAATTCTAGTCAAACATTGATAAGGATAAACATAAATGCAAACCTTGTCAGAAATTATGAAAGAGCTTCTTTTTTTTTAATTTACGGCAGAATTTTTATTGCTGCCCGCCTTTACGGTCGAGGGAGTAAAAGTCAAAATTCCACGAAACAAGCTAATGTTTTCGAAATAGCGGTTGTTGTTTTAATATTTCATTTGCATATTATTTTTGCGGGATTTAAAATTGCCGCTAAGAGAATAATAATTTTAAAAACGTTAAAGCAAACGTGTTCTATCCAAAATATTATTTTAATATAAAAGGGTGGATTATTTATATTATGCGATGGGAATTAGCTTAATTTTATTTTTGTTCTAGAGAAATTTTATGAATATACGCTACGCATTAATGCTTGAAATTAATCTTATTTTATTCTGGTCAGAATATGTTAGACAGATAATAATTCAAGCTTTTCCGTACTTTTAATCTAGCAGTTAAAACATTTCAGAAAGTCTGCTTGTCTGCCGAAAAAAATTTGGATCAATTTTTAACCCTTTTTCCGTGATCCAATCAAGGTGAAACTTTGCAGGCAGACTCATGGTGACGATAAAAATTATCTTACAAATTTTCGTTTAAAAAATTTAATTATAGTATAATTTTGGATTTTTCGAAATTTTAACGGTTTTTTAAAATTGGAAACCATACAAATGAGAAAAGAGCCCGACGCGTGGAGAAGACGCAAAACCTGTTTCAACTAGTCTGACTCGAGCCATGGGTCCAATCAGACGGTTTCGCCGGCGCCGTGCCCCCCTATACCAATTACTACGTTTTCAGTATCCTATAAGTTTTAAGGATAATAATGT
>JADDOH010017134.1:0-38043 GCA_016648135.1 Agrypnia vestita | reverse complement strand
TTTTTTAATATTAGCTAATGATAAATAATGTATCATTAACTTAATAAAGATATATAAATAAATTCTTCATAAATGAGAAGAATATGTTTTCTAATATCTGTTGAAATTCGTGGATTCGAGAGGACGATGTTCGGAACTTTCTTCTTCGCCTCTGGTCTCAGCTTTGCGCTTCTCACATCAGCCCTCACCAGATAATTTTTGTACAACAATAATGATAAAGTGATGCCATTATTACTTTTTTAATTATTCGGAATCAACATTTCGTCTTATTGCTAAGCCACAAGTTGTTAATTTTTTTAATAAGGACAACTGTCAATCTGCCTTTACCACCGAAGTCGGAAGAGCCGGGTCATTTTATAATTCTTTCGTAGAAATCTACTATTTCGGTTACACTTAAACTATAAAGCGTATACAGACTATTTTGTACATAGACACTGACATTTGCCTAGCAAAATAATGTCATAAGGCGACTACAGACGGAAGTTATCGACGAGCGCTCTTATACCTGCCCGACGAATATCCACTTTACAAGCTACATAACTAGAGAAATATTTAGAATTTCGCTCTATAATTTAACAAATATATTCTTTGGGAGAAGAACTATGGATTAAAAAAAATTCGAAGATTTTCAACTTGAAAAGCAGATTCCCTCTTAAGGTGTATATTAAACTAGTATTTTACAGGAAAACAAATTGAAAAACTGCTGATTTATGAATATTCCTGAAACTGAAACTTTCCCCGGAGAAAGTTTGTTTGATACAAAAAAGAAGGTCATGAACTTACATACTTTCTTACCACCTCGCCGGGGTAGGCAGAGAGGATAGAGCGCCGCACTCCTCCTCATCCATCTCAGCTCGACGACTGTTTAGGCTTAGGACCATCCCCCAGTTTCTGATTAATCTGGTCAAGCCACGTCTTCCGCGGTCGTCCTCTCTTTGTGGTGCCGTCAACACTTGCGTCATATATTTTTCTTACCATTCTTTCCTTAACATTCATCCCTTTTTTTCTATTAACTGTATTAAGATCAGTTTTACATTCTTTTCTAACATCTTCATTCTTCACTCTATCAAAAATGGATTTGCCACACATACGTTATGTACTTGAAATATATACAATGTAGCATATCTGAAGAAGAAAAAACCTTTTTTTTTGTAATTATAAAATGTAATTAAAATTGGGAGTAATAAGAAAAAAATTAATCCCAAATTTGGATCCCAGATGGCTTATCGGATCAGTAAACATTGTAGATACTAAATGGTTTTTTTTAATACTAAGGTATATGAGCTTTTTTGTGTCCTGAACAGACGTGCACCGAGGAAAGTTGCATCTCCGTCACGGCGGAGGAGCTCGATGGGAATATAAGTACATGACGCGGTAATTTTTTTTAATTTTCTAATTAAATAATAGTTTAATTAATATACACCTTGTTAAATGTCAATAAAAGATCTAAATAATTTATCCTTTGTCTATTGCCTTTGTCTATGGCCTTAAATCTAAATAAATTTTCCTTGTAAAAAACCACCCAATTTCTACCAAAATTTCAGGCCCCCAGGGTGCTGTAACCCGTAACCTCTTGAGATTATTTAAATAAATCAGATTCGAAAAAAAATTTGCCCTCATCAGGGTGTTAAAAAAAATCATCAAATTATTGTTTTGTTTTTAAGTTTGTATGGAATAATTATAAAAATTCTTAAATTGTAAAAATCTTTGTGATGTTTTCATTATATTTATTCGCTAAATTATTTTTAATGCTTTGGTTTGCGTCTTCTGGGCCGTGTTATACGATCTTTCTGATTGACGTTTCGGATACAATTGCAGGGTCTATCATGAGGGCGGGTATGATAAATTTATTTTACTTTATTATTAATGTTCTTGAATTATCAAACCATGAATATCATTTCGTCGAAATGCCGTTCCATGTTAAAACTTTAACATGATGGTTAGTTAACCAACACTTAAAAGCGTAATTAATTTTACAACTATGTAACTTTATAAGCCCCGAAATTATTAAATTAATTAAATTTATCTATTGAATTTATTATAAATACGTCTAACAACAAAGTATTTACAATAAAATATAAGTATACTTACGTGCATTACACATATATTATGTTGATACACTTTCAAGAATGAGAAAACTAACAATTCAGAAATTCAACTGTACCTAAGTACTTTGTGTAGTATTTGTCATTAAACCCCTTACAAATTTACATAAACTAAAAGAGTACTTTATTGTGTCTCACTTTGTTTACATAAATACTATTTAAATTTATATTGTGGAATGAATCTTATAGTAAAATATTGGTTGTAAACGCGTTCTCGGTGTTCAATACAATCAATAGGCTGATAAATTATGCGGTGAATTTGACCTCTTTATTGCAAAAAAATTATATCGAATTTTCCGACACTCCGCATACTTATTGCTGAAGTATTATAAGTACAAAATAGTGTATTATAAACAGACTACCTGAATTTGCTGTATTAGTGAGGTATTTGTATGCGAAGCATGTGAACTTCACCAACAAACATTGAAATACTTTTGGTTTGTACTTTTCAACTCGGCAATAATTTCACTTAACATGAAAAAACGAGAAGTATATTATTAAACTTAATTAAATCACCCCAATTCTTCTTCTTCTTTATCCATTTATGTCAGACTCCAAGAAGCCTCAATCAGGCTTGTAATGCATATCCACGAGTCTCGGGCCTGGATGCTGGATGATGCTTCCGGGGTCTCCCCAGCCAGATGCACCGCATCCACCCTCCATACTCTTTCCAGTATTTTTTCGTTTTTATGTTGAGGCTGGGATAATTTCCGCTGTGACCTAAGTATTGAAATAATCTTATGTGCTGTGGGCTGAAATTTTCATAACTACATTTGTTGCAGGATTGAGGTATTCTAAGAGGAAAATTATTCAGGCTGTTATTCACCAACAGCGATGACTAAGGACAGGAAATTTCAAATAAATTCCAAAACTGAAGAAAAGAAAGAAACCTCAAACAACCTGTTGACCATCAGACTAACAATCAATTTTTGGATATACAACAGAGTTTGTTCGCAAAAGTAACAAGCACAAATAGACCATTTGATAAAGAACTGCTGAATGGTATGTATATGGACTGTAAGGATAATCAAAGTCTCTTCCCTCCAAGAATTTATGAATATTAAAAGACCTGAATACATGCATGAAAAGATTTCTTACTTACACATATTATGAAAATAAAAATACTTGTTTTTTAGTTCTACATTTTTAATTTTCATGACACGCGTTTCACCTTATGAAGGCATTATCAATCCCTCCGATAAGATAACTACCTCATAAGTCGAAACGTGTTTCATAAAAATTAAAAATGTAGAACTAAAAAAAAATATTTGTAATTATGATTATAGAGTTTTATAAACTACCTCCGAATTACTTTATTAGTGTTGCCAAACAGAACAACGAAAATCTCCTGTAATTAATTATAGAGATAATTAAAGGAACTTGAACAATAGGTCATTCTCTTCTACAAGATGGACTACAGAAAGATGGATAGACCAAATAAAGAAGTTAACTGGGTTCTCTTTGAATTGCTCGAGAGTGGAAGGAACGGCGACTTCAGATGGAACGAGGTTCAGACAGATCAGAGTAATACGGCGCTCAGTTTAAGCACAAGATGAAAAAAGAGAATATCTGATCACCAATAAAAATATAAACTAACTTATCCTTTCTTAAATAAACTCAGCGGATATTAAACACATTCAACTATCCTCTAACAAGTCTTCCATCCACCCACTGCAGAATATGTTAACAAACGAGTGATGATACAATCAAAGCACTCGCACCTCGCTTCCATGATTTTAAAATTGGTTCATACATGGTGGTCATGTCATATAAATATTGATCCCTGATTTTATTATTTATCTTATATCATTATTTTTCTACTAGACCAAATTAATATTTTAAATTATTCAATGAACTATAAGTATTAAAATCCTCTACAGTAAAATGGATTATGAATTAGGTAGGAATTACATTTTAACAGTAAATACAATATTTTATGTATAGATTATATCATTATATTGATATTTACAGAACATTAAATTACATAAACAACTAAATTAAATTTTCATAACTACGAAATTAAACATGCCATTTTTGTCTAAGGAATTTTATTGTAAATATTAGTTGCTCAAATAAAACAAACAAGTACCGATTTACTAAATAATAACTACATCTATAAGTATATGATAACACCTTCCTGTTTGTAATTGTAATTGTAATTCAATTAAATAAAATTTATTCAATAGAATTATTTCAGTTGAAAATTATATAACTATACAATAATTTTCTTACGGATGTGTATTGCCCATAAAGTAATTATTTTCTTTTTTTTTTTTAGGTATATTCATTTTCATAAATCTTATTTAATAATAAAAAGATGCAAATCGTGGAATGGTCGTGGCAATTTTTTGTTTATTAAATATAGATATAAGTATAGATGCCTACCATATAGATTTTTAAAAATATACCTTTAATACTCGTAATTGGTTTAATTTGCCTTAACCGTAATGACTTACTAATTAAATGTATAGTTTTATGTTTTTTAATTATAATATTTAAACATTGCTCATCAACAATATGTCTGTCTCAACACAGATACTTCTAGCGAAACAGGCACAGTCTAACCAAATTTTTCATATTTAAATTAAATAAAAATAAACAAAAAAATAAACATTTGGAAAATATACCTCTTTCTTTCGCATGTCAAATAAATTTAATTACTTCATTGAATTTAATTTTCATTCAAAAACATCAACAACTATTAAAAATAGGTGCGACGAATAAAATGTAAATAATATTTACATGCAAATAACAAATATCCTAATTTCAAATATCAGTCTCTCCGTAACTCGCTAGAATTAAGCTGGAATTACAACAACAACGCTGATTATAAATAGCCGCTAATGAGGCCCAGGCGCACGAGTGTGTTAGTGAAACAGCGCGCGGCTCATGTTACACGCAAGGGTAGTCATTAATTATTATTTTTCCGTGTTTTTCACGGCTAATGTATATATTGTAAATGTAATGTAATATTTTCGATTTCGATTTAAGCGAATGAATATACGATTATTTACACGATAGAGTATGTATCATTGAGGCTTCCGCGATGGATTCATGACACAAGTTTCCATCTCGCCTCCGTAAAAAATGTTGTCTTTGAGCTGGAACAATTTTTGGTAGGTACCACTCTCGGCACTATCGGTTCAACGACCTCCCAAAGTTCGCGCTCCCATTTGTGGAGTACCTCTTGTACGAAGTGAGCTTGGCCTCACGAGGCCCACATAACAGTAGTAGTTATTACCTCATCATAAGGATCAAGTATTTATTGCAGTATGGTAAACTTGTCCATATAAATAGTTTTAATCTTTCTGTATCCTTTGAAACTGTACTGGTGGCAGTTATCTTTCAGTGAAAATGGTTATTTTTCTATAATCTATCAATACAAATTCTTTTTAGAGACAGCGAAAAAATGAATGTATATTTAAATTAAATTATTTATTTATTTAACTTGGGAGAATTAACAGAGTCTTACGTGTCGACGATCCTTACATACACTGTCGAATCTGCAAAAATTCGATTTTCTTTTTAGTATTTTAGAAATCATCAAATTATCAAATTTACTCTATATTTTCGGATGATGTTTTAAAAAGTTTATTTTCCTTTGGTATATTCTTTGTTTAAAATAAAAAAATTAACATCTTAAATATAGAGTAGGTAAATTGGATGATTTAGGAAAGTAAAACGAAAAAAGAATTTTCGCAGATTCGACATATAAGTAGGGACAGTCGACATGATAATAAATGCCATTTATGAACTTTCCACTGCCGATGGTTTATGATATAAGTAAAGGGTGACAATATATAAGAGAACTTTTGATTACAAAATATGTTGAAGGGTGGGGAGGGTGAAGGGAACGTAAGAATAAGATAAAGGGACGAAGGATGAGAGTAGATAGAACATAAATTGAGTGAACTAGTTAAGGTGCGCTTGTGAAATTAATTTTCATTTCATATCCCATACAGTTGAGTTAAAAATATCAATGTGGTTATAATTTAAGTTAAATGAATTAATGTATCTCTAGATGAAGGAGTTTTGTTTAAAGTCGGTGTTGCTAAGAAAGAGGTGAAAAGTAGGATAGGCGTTGAAAAAGATCAGAACTATCAATTATGTTTTGTGCAGAGCTCGCTACACAGGACATGATTATCATTTCATTAACAGGTTCTGTAGCAACTATGAATCGTAAAAAACTTAGCCAGGTTTCATTTTTATTATTTCCGATCAAACCAGGAAATACCTTGTCTTAATTATCCTCTTACAATTTATTATTATTATTATCTTATGTTTAATCAAATTACTTTAAATATATTTAATAAATATAAATAATATTTGTTTGAAGGTTTCTTCAATAGTTCATCAATCATATCAAAAATTTTGCTGTGGTCTATTTATCTGCATTATTATTGATAAGAAAGAACAACATAAACACATAAAATCGTAATACCACTCAAATTTATACAAGAAATTTTGTTTCATACTCTGTAATATGACTGCACACAGTACATAGAAAACTATTGCGTATTGCGAAGAAAACCTGCGGGGACACGGCGTGATGGTTAGTTAGTTAATAAAACCAGTCAATATCTCTAGTAGGTACTTGCCTTGAAACCGGAACTTAAATCATATCTTAGTGATTTTATAAATACAAAGTTACTTTTACTTTTAGTTTATAATGTTTAACCACATAAATATCCGTTTCAAACATTAACAAAAAAATTTTAAATTTAAAAGGTTTTATATACGTGATTTGTAGGATTAATTGATTTAAATTTATTTGAGATATATTTTGT
This sequence comes from Agrypnia vestita, assembly GCA_016648135.1. Lineage (NCBI taxonomy): Eukaryota > Metazoa > Arthropoda > Insecta > Trichoptera > Phryganeidae > Agrypnia > Agrypnia vestita. Next base: position 31,151 of record JADDOH010017134.1, on the reverse strand, counting down.
TAGAACACAATACTAATGATGATTTCAGACTTGGGTAGAATCGCATTGAATGTTTCAATTCTGACAATTTACGTCTCACAAGAATGTATCGGTTCCTGGGTTTCCATTTGTTAATCTTTTCCGCCGTTAGATGTCTCTAGAAGCGTTCTCTTCGCCTAGGTAACTCTAGTTTATTGACCTTACAAATTTTTCGATTCTTCGTTCCTCGATCGTGAGGTTGCATTTATCTTTAATATATTTTAGTTGCGGTCCATGATACCAGTGACGTACCTCCAGTAATGTGCCCCCAGTGTATACTTTACACATTATAGTATTCGTGTGCATAATCCAGTCTATTGAAATGTGGATTTTTCTAGGTGTCTATATAATCTGTTTGCGTAACAGACATACTTATTTTATTGTAATAGAAATAAAGAGCTAATTAAAAACAATTTTGTAAATTTAGTTGTGATTGAATTTTGAAATGACATTGAAAACATGTTTTAAAATTTTTATAGCAATTGCATTCTATCGATTTTTGAATATATAACGACTTTTCTTATATATAAACAATAAATTCATATAAATGTCAGTTTTATACTTTTCGTTAACTAAATATTTTATCTATCCACAATATTTAGTGCTACTAATCAACTGACTCAACATTACGTCGTTTCTGCGGGGATAGGCAGAGAGGATGGAGCGCCACATTCTTCTGTCTTGACATACGACTCTTGCCTCATCCACGTTCATATATCTTGGCACGCAAGCTCGACTATTGTTGAGGCTCCTAACAAGGCCATCTTCCAGTATCTGGTTAACCTGTCGCCCTCTCTTGCTGGCACCGTCATTATTTGTTTCATATATCTTTCTTTCTATTATTTCCTCTTTCACACGCCCAAACCATCTGATCGACGTTTTTCTTATTCTATTCACTATGGCCGTTCGTTTATAAATGTTACCGACCATCGTCTTATAAAACTTTTTTTACCGTCCGTAAGTATCGTAATATCGTACTGCTCTTGTCTATGATTTTAGAGCTGTCAGGGGCGAATTACATCTCTTCTCTATGGAAACTAAACGTAACTTCTATAAACATAGCCTAAAATTTCTCGCTCGGAACCGGATTTTTGGAATACTTTCCACAACACTACACCGACAGTAGCCTTTGAAATCCCAACAAATTCTGCAGCAGCTAATAATATTGATCCAAGAGCATAAAATCTTAAGGCAACAAGCAATTTTGTGGTTGGTGATAATGCCAGATTCTTACGCGTGCGCTTTTTTATATTTTGCCCAATATCTTCTAAAAGCTCTTAAGCAGACCTTTTCGTCAATCTAAAACGGTAGATAAAATCTGCGTCATCTAAAATATTAAAATAATCCACTCGTATATTGAACACTCTTTGTCGTCGAGTTTTTTTTTCATCCGACGAACTTGAATTCAATAATAACTCGACACAGCTATCTAAAAACATTTTTCATTGAAAATGTAGCAGCAGTTAGCACAGTATATATGTACGTGTTAAATAAAAATGCAAATTGACAAAGAACCTAACCTTAAAAAAATAATGTCATGCTTCTGTTAATTTCAACTAACGGACTGTAAACTGGTGGTTCGACTGTCGGCTTCAGTAAAATTTTACTAAAATTTGACTAACGGATTGTTATAAGACGAAAAAAAATGACGTTTGTATCAAATTTCGGTTTATTTGATCTGAAATTTAACTAACGGACGTTTATCATATCGGCCCTAAGTGATCTCATTTCCATCAGTGCATCAAAATTTCATTCCTCTTCTGCCAGATCTAGACACTTCCACACATCTCTGTTGGTACCAGAATTCCATTTTGTAGTCGGTTGACTATTAAATGAATGTTCCTATTAAAAATTATTGCATTCAATGCTCTGTTCATTTCTCTGCACCCTCAGTCTCTCGATATCTTTCTCAACCTTCCAACCATAATCGAACACAAACTCATCTATTTCTTCCAAACATACGCCTACTAGTATTATAAACATTGTCTTACTTTCCTCCTTCTCGAATACCTTTACTTTTGACTTCCTATATTCATTTATTCTAGTTCTTTCACACAATTATCCAAATACAAAATTTAACAGCCATGAAGACACTACGTAATTGCAACATTGTAATATCAAATCATGGTGTGAATGATCCATTGATCTTATTTTACGTATTCTATCATTTAGGGATGTAATTGAGTGTATAATTTTTCTGTTAATCTTTACCTTCCATAACTTTCCTCTTATAACTTAATCGTAAGCCTTTTGCAGATTTACAAAGGAGCAGAAAAGTTTTTAATTTTTCGCTAAAAAAATGTCAACACTCTTAGAGGGACGATCTAATCCATGCATTCTTTTTACTTCCTTTCTATTGTCTGCTTGCTTGCCGGCTTGCCGGCTTGCCAAGTGAAAAAATTTTGGATCAACTTTTAACCCGGGATCCAATCGAGTTGAAACTTGCCAAGTAGACTCGTGGCGACGATCAAGAAGATCATCAAATTTTCGTTAAAAAAAATTAATAATTATAGTATAATTTCGGATTTTTAGAAATTTTATTGGTTTTTTCAAATTGGAATCATTAGAAAAGTTTGATACGTCGTGGAATATTTTCTAAATTTGAATTACTCCGTCAGTATTCATAATAGGTACTTCACTACGAATGTCGAAAATCTAAATTGACTGACAAATGTTTTTAGAATTTAATCTTCAAAGCATGAAGTGTCTTATCAAAGCTCAAAACATCTGACATTTTAGAAATACATTAAATTACTGTAAGTTTAGTGTTATGTTATATGTTTTAATTCGTCTTTAATTGTTGTTATATTTTACAAAAGAAAGGGAGTATAATATAAACTTGGTTTTTATGGGTTACTTTTTTTACCCATTAAAGCACCTTGCATATCCCATACCTTTTTATCGTCACCGACCTCGCTTTTTATATCAAAATTCTTCCATAAAATTTGCCAACCGAGCTCAAAAGACTGATCGCTCTATAGTTCCCGCATTCCATTCTTTATATTTACCTTTATAGAGAGCCATAACAATTGCCTTTCCAGTACACAGTTTCTCTACATTCATTAATGATTAATAAATAGATCATTTTATTTACCTGGAATTATTTAAGGGAATTGTCTTTGATGTGAAGATGTATTTCCCTTAATTCATCATTTGATCGTGCCATTATTCAACAGCCAATATACCTAGGGGTAGTAGGTACCTCTATCGAAAGCTGAGTAATGTCTCCTGGGAAAATGATGCCGATTATGTCGCGGCCGCCGCACCAGCGTCTGCGCGAATCGCACAACGCGCAGCAGTTCAACCAAGTTCAATGTCACACTTTCGGCGACTTCATTCACTCGCTACTCTCTCACTTCCTCGCAGACGAGATATTACTCCGACGGTGGAAATTCAACACACAATATATGTATTACGAGCACCATAATGTGTTACGAGCGCGGAAGTTGCTGTGACAATGAAAATTATAATAAACCTTGGCGAGAACCTGGCTGAAATACTTTTTTTTTGTTAAACATTTTACCAGAAAAGTATTTATTACATAAATTTCATTTCGTATATTTCTATAATGCAATATGATATATTTATAATATTATTTTAATTATTTGATTTTCATTATATTTTGTACATTTAGTCCCAATTCTTATTAAAACATAAAAATAGTATTTGTTTAATTATTTTGGTGGTGGCATATCTCTGGAATTTAATTATATTTTGTAAAGCAAGGACCGGTTATTTTATCAGCACTAATAGTACCTAATTGATATGCAAAAACCTTTGGCCTTTTTCACTGATTAGTTTTCGCAAAAATTTATCCTTTTTTCTTAACTCATTAATATTACTACTGATCAAACAACTGGTCCTAAGTACTATTTAAATTTAAAAAAAACGCATTTCTTACATTGTTTTATTTTTATCATACAGTTTTTATTATATTTTGTTCACTCGGTAACAATTCTCGTTAAAAGATAAAAATAAGTATTTTTACATTATTTTGGTTTAGATACTAGTATATCCCTCGACATTTGGCAAGTACATATTTATGTTTGCCACTAAACCGTCAGCCAAAAGCTGTTCAGGTTTCGTGTTACCTTGTGCATTGAATTTTTTTGGCAGTTTGGAATATGTCTAAAATTTCAATTTTAATTGGAATAATAAATAATCTCTTATTCTTTGCAAAGAGGATTTTTTCACTAACTACCCGAGTTTAAAAAATTATATATTTACAAATTTCGTAATTAAAACGCATTTTGTGTTTTTTAAATATCACTGAGATTATAATGATTAATTTTTAATTTTGTTTTATTCGATGTCGAACAAATCTCGATTATCTTAAGTTTAGTTTATATTAAAATATGTTTATAATTAATATTTGGTAATAAATAAATTTCATTATAAAATTGATTAACAATGACCACAACGTTTCTGCAGTGGATATTAAAAATATAATTAATATTTATCAATCAACATCAACGGTCTCCGAAGAGATGAAGGCTGTTTAGTTATTACGGCGAGCATTCTCAGAGCTTGCGGAGGGTAACCGCCTTAAAAATTCTGTGGACCCCAAAAAAATGGGTTCACTTTTAAGTAGGTACCAAGCCAACAGCCTCCCGCCCGTCCGCGCGGCCGGGCGAGTTTAACATAACGGTACAATCGTGTTTGCTCTTTTTCTGGCATCCGACCACATCTGTTGTACGGCCGGGCCATTCGATACAAACCTTCATTTCGTTTGTATTCATGCGGTGGCCTATGCAGAGTTTCTATGCCCCGTAATGTTCTTATTGATCTCTGCGGGAATGGACATTCCGCACGCCAATGTTTCGCACCTCCAAAATTGAAGTGAGTGAGAAATGTATTTATTTGTAAGTACATAGACATTACATTTTCATAACAAAGGTTCTCCACTATGCTTTGACCTGTTCTGTAGCATACAGAATAGGTTTAAGCTAATAAGAAAAATTATACAGATATGCTTAATATATAAGAAAATAAAATGCAATAATTGAAAGACAGTTTTCAAAAATATTTAAAATTACTTTTTCTTCAAAAATTCCACCAGGTGGATGATTTAAAATTAAAAGGAAAGGTTTAGAAAGATTTATATAAACATGCTTATAAATGTGATATGCTGGACTATATTACATTCGTTATATTTATTATACATTTCAAATAACTAAATTACTATCCAACTACTTAGGCACGTATTGGTATATTTATATTTGTGCAACAATGTAACTCTATAAATCATATCGATTTTTCAATTACACTTAGGCCTACTTTTCAAAAGATAGACTTAGAATTATATTGTAATGTAATGTATCTTTATCGTACTTCATAATACTTTTGTTATATTATTTACTTTTTTTTTTAAAACAGAATAATATTACAGTTCAAATTATAGAAAAGTATGGGTGGAAACGTGAACAACGAAACTTTCATGTTATATTCCTAGTATATGTACTACAAAATATTCAAATTATAATAAATATAATTTTAATCCAATCGATAAACTATTATGTGGTATATATATTATTTCAAAATAATATAAAAACAAGCGAACTTTTAAGTGGAAAGTAGTGTTATAAAAAATGTAAAACTGTACAAATATATTAATGAATGAATATAATAAAGGTATATTAATTCAGTTTCGATGGCACAAGACTTGGCATGCTCAGGTTAAACAAACACTGAAAGATGGCTCTCATATGAAGCCTCAAAAATGACAAAATGTACTCTTCTCCACCAACCCCCACGAGAAAAAGTGTTATGTTAAAAAAAGGTAGCTCATTAGTTTAGTCTATAGTGACTCTTTATTTATGCATTTGTTAGTATGAAAAATAAAATATTATAAGGACTATAAAGTAAGCAGTATGAGTTTATTAATTATTTTAACCGTGGTTTTCCATAATAAAAGATCTGACAAAGTGACATAAATATCTGTCTAAATGAAAGGTCTTCCGTAATATCATTCCTGCTGATGCCTGCTTTTTTCACTTTACTGTTTCCAAATGTGAAAATACATTCGTATGTGTATGGCAAAATAATTTTAGAGCTACAAAATCTGTTTAAACCGCCGACCGTTACAGCTCAAGGTCCGCATAATAATGGCAAGTGGCAAGTCACTATGGTGCAATGTTGTTTCTTATTTATTGCGCATGGGTTTGTTTTCCAAAATTATGTATCGGTTGACCGACGGGTAACCTTGTTATTTAACGATTTTAACTAACTGTAAAACTGTCTTTAGGTAAAAAAAACAAGGAAAGATTTTTTGCAATTGTGTGATTTATTTTATTTTTGAAGGTTCTTTATTTAACGGAGGTTTGTCTTCAGAAACAAAAAACATTTCAAAATGACAATTTTTACAGTTCTTCGTTACTTAAGTATGTATTGAACAATTTTTTTTTATAAGTTTAGGTACCTACAAATAATTAAGCTAATACACGTTCATGAAGAATATACATTTAAATGTATGCATTATTTGGGTTTACTTTTGATTTGGCTTTATTGCACCGTTATTAATATTTTAATCTAGCAATCCAGGGTGGAACATTCCTTCCAATGTTTTTGTCAGATTTTCTCGCTATATAAATATCAATTTACATATACTTAAACATATTTAAACGTAAGTAACCATGTAAAAACAAAATCTAAAATCTATCACTGAAACTTTGATATCTAATGAAATAGCGAAGCGTGTAGCGTAGTGGCTCACACATAAAAGCCTTCCGACAACAACAAAGCGCCGCAAAAACGTTAACCTTGTAAAACAAAAGTGCGAATCATGTTATCTATTTTCGGTTCCTTTTAAACTTGCTGAAGTACTTCTAACTTTATTGCTTGAAAGTTCTTCACATCCCATTTTTATTGCGGGTACACAGAATTACTTGCAATTTTCAATATTGCACAATAAAATTTTATACTTCAAGACGATTTCCCATAAATAACAGTTACGGTACCTGTACCAACATTATTTTTACTTTCAACAATACACTCCTTGTTCCAAGAAAAGTTGGAAGATATTATCGAAAACCACGTATTTTTCTGATTGTATAGTTATAATAGTTAAAATAAAGATATAATAGTTATAATACATTCATTTCCGCATGAAAGAAAATAAAATATTCAAGAAGCTACGTAAAAAATTCATTAAGGCTACAGTGCAATTGAATAATTCCTCCGTTCACAAACCTCTCTTGAAAACCGAGATATAAAAGAGAAAAAAAAAAGTTTGAAAGAATTTATTTAATCAAGTCTAGTAAATGATTTATACAAAACAAAAACATGTCCTTAATCGTAATTATACACATTTTGCATAATTTTTGCGTATCTACCAATTTTAAAGACTACACAGTAGTGGGTTTTTGTAACTAGGTGGACTACCTACAGCTTTGCAGTTGAACCGAGGCGAGGGTGATAGTCCAATCTTGCCTACCGAATAAAAGCCGGCTTTGTTACGTCGAAATATCTATCCTCTTCTTTTAATAAAATTTCTATTTTGTATTGTTATTTATATTTTCTATTGCATAAACGATTAGCTTAGTATAAAAAATTGAAGTCAATTAATATAACTGCTTCTATTTCACGTTAGGTATATTATTTATTACTCTATTACTACTTTAACATGGGAGCGCGTAGAACAAAAATAATTTTAAAATCTCATTGCACCCTCCATTTCACAAGAAAATAATGCAGAAACAAGCTTTTTTGTGGTGGATTTATTATCCATTAGACAGAAAAACCAAGGAAGTGAACTAAATTTGTACCGTTTTGACAAAAATGCCGATTACCGTTATCTATTGTTTGTCGTTTTAAAGAAAGAAGCCGAGAGTTGCATAACAAGACATAACCGCCCGAGGAACCTTGAACAAGGCTATACACATAACTGTGGGTGTACCTTTATGGGGGCGGTCCCACAGCTTTTGGGTTCCTTAATGTTATTCAAGGGTGCGGTATAACGGTACCGAAGACCCGGTTTCCGACGAAGGTTTGTGCTAGACATGTGGTGGATCCATATATGTATGTATGTACACAGATGTATCACATGCCTGTGAGGGAAGAGATTTGTAACAGGTAACATGTAATGTATTATAACAACCTCCCTAGAACCGTTATCTTATTAGTCAGCTAAATTTGCGGTAGAAATAATAATAAACAATGTTTTCATGTGTTTATCGTTTTCAAGTTTATTTATTATAACATATCATTATTTCTATGGTAGCAATCTCTAAAAAATCCATATTAAAATATATTGATGATTTGGTATACATTTTTTCTCTTTTGTTTTCAAGATTTCTTTATTTTTATTACTTACAAGATATAAAAAAAATTAACATAAATGTTTAAAATATCTTATACTTTGTACGTCTTCTGCTCCATTTGTATAATTTCAATAATAGCAAAATAACTTCGTGTTAACTTTATTTTATATATTAAAAAATAAACACTTTGTATAAAACCACTATTTGTTGAATAATCAACATGTTTCGGGGTCAATTTTCCCTTCATCAGGATTCAAAATATACTACAAATTAAAAGTATAGAGAATATAAATATAAATAATGTATGATAGTTGAATAAATAATTAAATTATTATAAACGGTAACTATCTGCAAAAAGGATTTTGTTATTTATGATATTTAATTTGGTTTTGGCGCATTCTAATTTTTATATTTCTAATTTACTGTTATTTGTACGTAAATTTATAAACCATTTATTTATTTTCAAAAGATAATTCAGAATAGTTATTCCTATTGAAATAACTATTGTAAATTATTATTATTATTAATGTTTATTATTCAATAAATATAAGTTTTATACAAAGTGCTTTAAAACAACCTAACAAAATCACTTGCGTCTACATAAAATACATACCATTGTAAACTATGCCAGTCTCAACACAGATATTTCTAGTGAGACAGGCACAGTCCAACCAAAATTTATATTTAAATTAAATAGAAAATAAACCAAAATATATAAGATTTTTAAAATATATTATTATGTATAATACCAATGAACACAAATGCCAGATATGTTTGTATAAAACAATAATTATAGGTAGATATATTTATTCGCCCATACATTATGTGTGATCTATATGTAGGTATACACTTATGTTGAAAGTTTATAATATTGTGTGGATAATAATTGACATTAATAATTCTTAATAAAAGTATAATTATGCTTTATTTTAAACATATCTCTAGTAGAATAAAGTATATTATCTCTTCAATCGAGGTCTTAAATACGGACCTAAAACTACACCCATGGATAATATTTAGAACTAAGAGTGCACCACGTATGTTGTACCTTTTTGTGGGTATTTACCGTTGTATTTACTAAGGAGCTAGGATTTACCATTTCTCAAACGCCTACGAAAAAATAAAAGAATTCCAATGTAAATGGTTTATGGCCGAGGTCTTTGTGATGGAACACCATGACTAATCTGAGGGATGCAAACAATTGAAACTGGTAGCCTTTTACAGAAAGCTTTTGGAACTTTCCACCGTCAAGTGCCATAAATATACCCAGCTTTAAAAAGAAGAAATTTTGTAGAAAGTAACTTAAAACTAACGGTAACTTACGTACACAGGATTCCGTTAATGTAAATACTTACACTGAAGCAGTCATATTTTATGAACCCAAATCGGTTCATTGGCATGATACAGAAGGAAAATAAACGAGACTATTATTAAACAATACACCAAATATAATTTATCATGTAATTATTTGAATAGTTATGTATTATATTTATTTTAATCACATCGTAAACTTGAGCATTAAGTGTAGAGGTATACTCGTAGATATATAAAATATAATATATATGTATATATTTCTCTTACGTATGCAGTTTTCTGGGATATTCTGCCGTGTATATCTGACCTCTCTGGCCGACGTTACGGATCCTTTTGCAGGGTCCATCATCAGGGGCTGAAAACTGCACACAGGAAATTCTGAACGGCCGTGAAAACCTGAGAACGTATATATTTCTGCCATCCTGAGAGTAGCTAAACTGTAAAAAAGAGTCCTGGGCAAGATACGGATATCTATGTGTGTATCCTCCCCTCTTTCTGATATAACTGTATTATTATGATGCGTGCTATATGTTTTGCTGTTGCAGTTTAGAACCTTGAAGAATATATAACTATCCCAACTCACTCCCCTCGGATATCTCACCTGGATTAGATTGCAAACAGATGCACGATTTTCTATTACTATTCTATCTCCAGCTCTATTTAGCATTTCATGTTCAGCCCGCATCGATTTGCGCATTATACGGACATACCCAATTAACCATCACTCTGTTTCACCGCAGGGTAAACAGGGAGGGTAGAACCCCGCAGGATAAGCAGGGAGAGTAGAACGCCATATTCTTCTATCTTGGCACACCATTTTTACTTCGGCTACATTCGGCTATCTTCTCATGCAAGCTCTACGGTTGTTGAGGCATCCTCCAATATCTGTAATATTTGATCATACCAGGTCTTTCGCAGACGCCCTCCATTCCTGTTGTCTTTGATACTCGCCCCATATATTTTTAACCACCTTTCCTTGCTCATACATTCTACATGACCAAATCATCTCAGCACTCCTTTCATTATTCTATCTACCACACTACAGCCAGCATTATATTCACTTCTAATTTGTTCATTTTTCACTCTATCGACCAAAGATTTTCTACACAAGCGCTTTAGTGACCGCTTTTAGTATAAAACCGCAAAATAAGATAAATATATTCGTATACCCGTGGCTGCGGGCTTACGGACATATTTATATTATTTTTTATTATTTGAATTTCTACTTCATTTATCAGGCAGGACATATAACAATAGGCATTTAAATTCAGCACCGCAGTATCACTGTTTGTAGATACTAAAATATACAAAATACGTACCCCATTACATTTTGAACATTATAATTAAACTTAAATGTTTCTTTAAACAGGAGGCCTGATTTATCCAATAGGATCCCCGCTTCTTCTGACACGCTTCTGTTAAGAGCCACCTTGATCTTGGGATCGACCATAAAGGGTAAAGCGCCATGTGTTATTTGGTCCGTGCCCCAGAGCAGCATGTGACAGGAAATTTGATAATCTAGATCTCGCATCCCTTTTCATAAATCCATTTACAGCTAGGCTAACCTAAAAGGGTTAAACAGGATGCAACGCATTGTCTCTAATAAAAAATATGTTACACATTTCGCGCAGCAGGTTTTCAGCACATGTCGAGATGAAAGAGCACACCCCTTTAACTGTGTTACACGAGAGATTATTAAGTATTATGTCGTAAATATAAGCGAGGATTTAAAAAATCAATCAGGCACCCTGTAGCTACGCGACCGTCGTATATTCTGAAAGGAAACAATTCGAATTAATACAGAACACGTACTAGAATCCTTTTAAAACCGTTTACAATTTTCGTTACAAATCTACATTCGCTATAGAGGTAACCTAGCAAGAAATATCAGTGATTTTTGATTTGATAGTGGTTTACACTTGTTAAAAATTTCCCTAAAGCTTATTCACTTTTATTTTATCCTATTAATATTTCTCAAATTAGCGCAAAAAAGAAGGTTGTAGTTCTTCGAAAATAAAATATTATGCACGGTTCACGACCCAATACGTGATTAACCTTCCTATCCGGTTAGATTAATGGAGGAGGATAAAGAATTTTGAACTTATGCTGCATCAGATATCCTAAAGAATGTGAAGTGTGAAGGCAGGGAGGTTGCAATGGAAAAGACATAATATGCACAATACCACGGCCAAGACAGACAAACGGATAATGTCAAGACAGTCTTGAAAGTAGAAGTAGAAAGTAAGAAGATAGGACACGTAAATAAAATCCAAATTTAATTAAATGACATGCATATCAAACGAGTAATAAAAAAATTAAAAAATATTAATGTCGGAGTACCATCTAGTTGATGAGGCTCGAATAATTTATGGAATCGTAGGAGGATACCATCTAGCACCCTTTTAATATTATTTAATTTAATCAGAATCAATCAAGGCTTGAAAGGAGAAACATTTCGGTTATTTTCTGACTTGAGACTCATTTTGTAACTAGTGTGATAAATAAAACTATTTCTCTTTAGATCTGAGCAAAGAATTAAATTGTGAATCATTTTATATGATTGTGTGAAAAATATAAGTACAGTACTTCTCTTTAGATCCTAATGGAGGATGATTGCGATCAAGGCTCATCATCTCCATCATTTGTAGTGAGTCAGACCACATCTCTTCAAGGATCAGATGAATAGTATAATTTAGTATGTCGCTCATGATAAAACAATACCTCGCATACCATACTTTTGTCAAAATCAAGTTTTTTGTGTATTTGCCCTAAAAATCTGGCAAATGCTCGAATCTTAAAAATAAATATTTTTATCTCTTATTCCATTAAAGCAATTCCTCGTATTCTATTTACTGCAAATAATCTAGATATTAAGCAGTTTTTTGCCACCCCTGTGAAATCTGTATTAAGTAGCTTACAAGGTATTGTTTTATATATCTGTATAAATAAAAATATAATCTATATTAAAAAAAAATTTAATGTTCGTCAGTACAAAATCGCTAATCTCTGAAAGTTATTGCTGATTGCTTTAAAATTTTGGCACAACGTTGCATTCGAATACGAGGTTTTTGTATACCTACTTTGTTTTTATATGCCTACTATTTATTTGTATAAATAAAAATTTAAATTTTCGATTGTCTAAAATCTTAAATCTCCTAAAGTTCTTCAACTATTGCTTTGAAATTTTGCCACAACGTTCGAATTCTCGCAAATTATTTGAAAAAAAGGCACCGGTACCTACCCTTTCAATATTAATAAATATTTAGATATACCTAACATTTTCCGAATTAAAATTTTTTGTCGTAAAAGCAAAACACTCTATCTTTACCTATAAAACTCTATATATGTCTGTCTGTCTGTTCTCTACACCGTTTGTCCGATTCGACTCAAAATTTTCATACTTATGCTTTAGAACCTGGCGGGTTAAATATGTGACTTTTTCCCGCTCCCCTTTTACCCCTTCCCGTCCACCAGATATATTTCAATGCAAATGTGTACCGTTCGACCGATCGGACTTAAAATTAGCAAACTTATTCTTTAGGACCAGTCGGGTAATATAGGCATTTATTCTTCCCCCTCTAACCCATACCCTCCTTCAGATATATTTTCTGCACAAATCTACACCGCTTCACCGATTGGACCCAAATTTGGCATACATATTCCCGACGGAAAAATGGGTCATATTTCTTCCCTAGACATCTTGTCCATCCCAGCTTTGATTAACTGTTAATTAATTTTTCTAAATAAAGGCTTCGCAAAACAATGCAACTTTTGTTTCCCTTCACAAATTTATTTTCAACTTAATCCTTAACGCGTGCAACGCCGGGTACGAACAGCTAGTATATAATATAAGAAGAGATTTTAGTATCATTTGAACATACAAAATAAATTTAAAGATGAAATTGATTTCTGTTTGTTTCTATTTACCTATTTTTGTTTTCAAATAGCTATTATTGTAAAATATATAGATGTCAAAAGTAATATATTCAATTATTTATCGACCTATTTTATGCCTACTATAGGCTTAAATTTGTTAAATAAATCTCTAAGATTCAACTGAAAATATTCAACGATTTTTTGGACACGAAGATCTTTGGAATTGAATCTTGGCTTCGAATGGACTGTAAATAAGTAGCGCCTGCTACATTGTACTCGTTGTAGAACGAACTAAAGGTACATCCATTTATCCAGCCCGACTGACCGGGCAGTCCCCGGAGAGCGTGTCGATGCGGAGTCCCTTCACGGCTCGATCCCATTACATGTGATCAATTCGATAAATGAGACTTTCTCGTACGGGTCCACAACGTGACTAATCTCGCCGCCATCTCGCTGGGGAAGCTGGGCGCGGCGGGAAACTAATTAGCCTCCCCCTCCCCCACCTAAGTTAACTTAACTGGAAAATATTCGGTCATTCGCTCATTTTTCATTTAAATTATGCAAACATCTATTTATCTAAAAATTTATTACAAAATCAATCAATCCAAGCAACATAGCCAGAATGCACAATGATTCTTCTAGCGAATTTTAAGCTATTTATTGAGCTAATATTATGTTGTGTTGGCATATCACACACAGGATATCGTGGATGACAAATAGGATTTTAGTAGTCAATTAATTTTTGGCAATCACCAGACAACATTTCAATACACATAATTGCAAGGAAAAAAGCAAAATACACTAAAATACTAGTACTGCAGGCAAGGCACCAAATTTAGTAGGTATTTACTTTTCTGTCGAAATCCCAGGCAACAGTGCTAATAGGTTTTAATTTATCAAAGCACTCAAAAGTAAAACTTATTATGTAAACAAAAAAGTATATATTAGGCTAGGCCCTGCAGGTGGCTATACTAGCCGCTGCGCGACCATTAGTGACCCCTACGCGGCTATTGGTATTTGGAAATGTCTGATTGGCTGCACAGCAAACGCTGCACTACCAGCAAAGGCATTGGCAGTGGTGGTGGTTAAACGGTTATTTTAACCGATTATTCATGGTACTGTTATTTGAGATTTATATATGATTGTATCGATGAATAGTAACTGAAATATAACTGTTGTCTAATTGCAAAAAATCCGTTCATCGATACAATCATTTCAATTGTTGATACAATCATCGATACAATCATCTCAAATAATGGTTATTGTGTAACCGGTTAAAATACCATCACTAATTGACTGTTGCCGCATAGGGACCACCCGTGCCGCTAACTAGCAAAATCGATATTGCACGATTACTTTTTGCTAGTAAGTTAATTAACTTTATCGCTGGGACGTAATGTTAAAAATAACACCGCAAAAATAACAGAATGGCGGTAGCAAAAATATTATAAAAAATACTAATAAAATAATATAATTAATAAAAATATACCTACTTTGTTTTCGTCACTTAAAAAAATTATAAAGAAATACGTTTGATAATGATGGTCTTTCTTAATCTATCATAAAATCAGACATTACATTTTTGTGATAGGTCCAGATGTATATAATTTATGAATAGTGATGTACATTGTTACGGAACGTGTAATGGGATCGGGCCGCGGTTGCGGTGGCCGGTCCCCACAGAGGCGACAGCTCCGAGTGTGTCCTATTTAAAAAAGAAAATCAAAATATTCCGTTAATGAGGCCAGCAAGATAAATGACCATAATAGCCTTTTGCCTTCTCCTAATGCCCCCGCGGTAATTTATCGTCCCTTTTAGTCCGCGGAGCCACGGCCAAGGAAGCCTCCGCGCATGGTAATGTTCCCGCCGCGCCGTCATTATTGATGGCGTAACGGGGCTTAAATAAATTAACAATTATATATATATATATATATATATATTACATAGATATATAATATTATATATATATAATACCCTCAGAGGACCAGATTTTGAATTTTTTTAGACGGCTGAGTTTATCTGAGCTTACCATATATAAGAGGGACAACAGATAAACTCAGCCGTCTACTTAGAAATTATAACATAAGAACGATATTTAGGACTGAAAACAAATATCTAGCCTTCTACGCAGTGTAAAAGACAAAATACACCTAGAGTCCCATGGTGTATACGAAATACCATGTGGATCGTGCGACCAGACATATGTTGGAAAAAGCAACAGAAAGATATCTGCTAGGGTTGCTGAACATAGAGTTGATATGACCAACAAAAAACTAACATCGTCGCTTGTCCAACACACGCTCGAAGAAGGCCACAGCATAGACTTTAATAATACACGAATAATAGCGAACGTCCAAAATGAAACAGTAAGGATATTTAGAGAAGCTATAGAGATATATAAAAAAATAAATATTATTAACAATAGAGATGATGGTATACGTCTCCCAATGGCATGGAAAAGCATTTTATTCAACAGTAGATTTCTTAAAAATAATATACTAGCGCGCAAAAATCAATTAAATAAAACCACCGACACAATAGAAGCAACATCGAGTACAAAGCGCATCACAAGGAGCCAAACGAACGCCATTAAGGCCAGCAACGGCCGGGAACACCCAAAATTTAATATAAAATTCCCAAAAATCATTAAGGCCAATAATGACCACAGTACCCAAATTTAGACTTTGACTTACCAGACCTTACTTGGTAATAAGCTTCCGATACGAACGGACGTGCTTGCACTGCCCCTCGTGACGGAAATTTATTAACAAGAAAACCTGAAGATGCCTGTTGTGATTCAGGCGAAACGTCGGTTGACGAATGTTCCTATTGAGGACCAGATTTTGACGCGGGTTACCCCCAAAGAAATTAATACTTACATTTCTAACACCCGTGAAAACCTTCATTAACTAAACACACATATAGATATATATATATATATATAATAATATGCTATCTATATATATATATATATATAATATATTATATAATATAACATATATATTATCTATAATATAATATATATATATTTTATCAGTAATTTTTAGAAATAATCCGGTAGTGATTAGATTTTAATTAATTTAAAACAATTTTAAATGCATCAATCAAGAAAAAATCTATAGTTGTCATTTTGAAGTAACCCCGGAATTTTCTCTTGCTGGAGAAAGCGTTACCATTAGACCACGTCAAACAATTAAGTTTCTAGCGAATTTTTAACTTTTTTTTTGACATCAAAAAATTTCAGTGAAACCAAATATTATTCGATAAATTGATTTATTCTGTATATCTTTCTAATTTATTAATCTATTTTTTTTAAATATCACGGAACTACGAGTGTGTCCTAAAAATTCAAAATGAGTATCTTGTCGCCAAATCATCCAGTGGTCGGTGGTTGAGCCCCATTCTAAGATACCAGCAAGTTAATCCTTTTAACAAGCACAAGCATTTAGGTTATTTTGAAAATAATAAGAATATTATGGGTTCGTGTTTTCGTTGAAATATATTTTTAATTATTTCATTTACTTACTAGAATTTATTTGGAATTAGAATTATTTCTTTAATGATTACTAATACGCAGTTATTATTTTTTCACAAAATTCTTCTCTTTCTGTAAACAATAAAAAAATATAAATACTATGATTTTCAATTAATTTGACATATTCTTTATAAGTATTGATTGATGTACAAGATACGAATACACTACCTGTGTATTATCTAAATTTGGTCATACATCATTGGATTACTTCATCGCCGGGACAACCACCTTCATTCATTATATTTCTGTTGCGTCATTTCGATAGCTTTTCTTCACTGCAGCTTCAGACACTCATCATTCAACTTCCTGGCCTACACGGATAACAAGTAAAATCAGTAATTCTCTAGGGAAATCCCTCGGAACTTTCACTCTGGCATTGCCGAGAGGATCCGCTTAGGTAATCCCTTACTAGTATTTAGGTAAAATAATAATTTCGCACAGATCTTTAGCATACAATACAATTTTATGAAATTGATTCTGCTGGAGAATAGTGTTGCTAAAAATAGTTTGTTTTAAATCACAACTCCTTAAAGGCCGGTTGCATCAACTTTTTCTATGGACTTACTCCGTAGACAAACACTCGAGTGGTCTGAACCCAGGGATCACTGGCTTCTGTTTAAATTTATGGGTGTATATTAAAATAATTATACACAACACACATTCGCGAAATTAGGAAGCCGACAAAGAAAACGTATAAAAATATATATTCTTACCTTCATATCAATAATAAAATCAGAAAATAATACAAAGACTAATTATGCGTGCAAGCGTGGCTCAGGAGTCCTATTTTGGAACCGAACACCCTTCCACAGGTTGTTGACACTTGTGGGTAGTGGAGCTCTGAGAGAGGGGTTTTCCACTTTTTCTTGCCTCTTTGTTCTTTTCTGGGAAATTACATCGTCAAATAGTATTTCAACCTTATAATCCGATAAAAAGTGTGTTATTCATCCACGTAACGTGATAATAAATGTGGTACTGTCCTATATACGTAAGTGGTTTTTCAACTGATGAGGGTAAACCAGGCACGTTGGAGATTTAAATTATTCAAGATGAATGCACTCTGCACGTGTCAGGCGGGTGCACTGCTAATCTCTGTTCTACAATTCATCAGTCTCACTTTGCATCCGATTTATTTTCCCATTCATACATAAATCAATTCTAAGTGAAATGCTTAAACCAAATGTCGATAAATTAATTCATTTCACGAAGATGTAATCAGCAACAAATATCGTATTTATAAAAAGTTTTTTTATAAATACATATATGTAGATGTTGTAGGAATTTGTAGTCGATGCTATGATCAATAATTTATTGACAACTCAAAAATAGTAAAAACATCGGGCAACTATTTTTCAGCTCTTAAATAGATGATATTCAGAATATTTTGAGTTTTTCAAGAACACAATACTAGATTTTATCAAGATAAAATATAGATGTCTCACAGAGATGAAATTATATTTTTTTATGGGAAAGTAGGTATGGAAGTCTTTGGGTGTTGTTGTTGGAAGTGACCTATCGTACGGCTGACTTAAGTGTTCACTTTACACAATGTAACGTTCACCATTTCCACCCACGATAGAATACCACTTCTATCAAATTTTTGGTATATATTTAAATTTTACAACCTGTTTCGCATATATGTTGTAATAATCATTAGCGCAACCGGCATCCAAAGCCTTTTCATTCCCCTTAAATAACCATAGATGTCACTAATGAGTATCTATTTTTTATGATTGGAAAAAAAAAATTGTCTCTATGAGACATCTATAATATATCTTGATTAAACATATTCCTGTGACAAAATCTAGTACTGTGTTCAGAAAAATTTGGACAAACCCAAAATATACTGGTTTTTATCCCCAGAGGGACATCATTAATCAAGATATATTACAGATTCTCGTAGAGACGAAGCTATTTTTTTATACAGGAAAGTAGGTATTGAAGTCTTTTTGGGTGTGTAGTGATCACTTTGCACAATGTAACGATCACACCAACTCCACCCATGATAGACTTCCACATCAATTAAATTTTTTGATGTTGTATATACGTTTAATACGCACACCTTGTTTCAAATGTGTGTACCATACGATAGGTCTTAAGCTCTACGGACACCCAAAAAGACTTCCATACCTACTTTCTCATATAAAAAAGTTGCTTTGTGTATACGAGACATCTGTGATAAGCGATATTCCATACTCCCATTCTCATCTATCTTCACGTACAAACTAATTATGTTAACTCTTTTGAATTTAAACAATATATATATAATAAAAACTTCTAAGTATTCCTGAGGGGAAATGATAAGTTAAGACCCAATTTGTGCTCGAATGCCAACGGGCAAATGACTTCATGTGCGGTGGATCTTTGTTTCGGGAGATCTGAGTTCCAGGTTTAACATTATTTATTATGCATGCGTATATTTAATGTAACCTAAAAAGTCGTCTCTTTATTTGTGGTGCTATCTTTTTGGCCCTCCAAAATGTCCAAGTGAGAGAGACGCTTGCACCACAAATCCGCCCCTGGACGTAGCTTAATTTGTATGTTATTGAAATGCAATAATGACCGTAGAAAGCTCTTACATAAATCAGTATATTTTCTATGCCGAGTTCGATGATCTATCTCGCTGCTAACCGCGATACGGCTGCAGTGATAGCATCTCTATTATACACTTTCAGATGTGGCGTGCACGTGTTGCCAACACTGGTCAACGTGGGCGAATCAAACTTTAAAGGAGCACGTTACGTCGCATTTCGCTCGAGGCAGTCACAAATAACATATTAATAAACAATTAGTGGTGTTTAGTAATCAAAATAATGTTTATTAAATATGATAATAAATTATCACTTAGCTCAACATTTTTGAGTTTAAAATATTAAAAATTATTTTACATTTTACATTAGACTTAACATCAGAACTATATTATGAACATCTAGTCTTGCTTCATGTGACAGATTTCTATTAGTTATAATAACATTCAGGAAACCAGGTATGCACCTTATTTCTCGCTGTCACCTTATTCTTGATACCCCACCAGCTTTCCGTCCCTAGTAAACATACTTCCCAAATACACAATCTCGTTTACTTGTTCTGAGCGTTCTTTGTTTACCATATCATCACTTCTTAATCACTCCTTCGCCTCTCTCGAACATCATTATTACTTTCGACTTGCTAACATTCACCAGAAGTTCCCTATTCATGCATACATCAATCATTCTGGTCACTAGGCACTGCAGAACAGCTTCACTATTAGCTACTAGCACTGCGTCATCCGCATTTAGTAGGCAGGATATTCTGAATCCGTCCATTCTCGCTTCTTCTTCTAATTCATTCTGTTCTTTCATACAAGATCTACATGTACAAGACGAAAAGCCGTGGTGATATTACGCATACCTGTTTGACACCTTTTGTATTGTCAAACCTTGAAGTGAATGCCACACTAATTCGCACGCAAGAACTACTACCCCCGTGTAGGGATTCAGATGCCTGTATGAGCTTACTCTTCACCCGGTACACAGAAAAAACCTTCCATTCTAACTTTCGTATTATCACTCTTGTCATACGCTTTTTGCAAATCCACAAAGGCACAAAAAAGCTTTTGGCACAGAATACATTTAATAATTTACATGAATTATATGTAGAGAAATACATATAAAACAAAAGATACAAACGCTTATAGTATCTTTCATTTCATGTATACAATATTGTTAGACAGTTGCGGAACTTATTATGAGAAAGAAAAGTCTGCAATCAGTGAACAATTAATTCTTAGAAAAGATTTCTATTTACTTTACTGTGTTTCATCTCATTCTAGATTTGATTTTAATACAAAAATTACACGCAGTTCCATACTTCCATATAAAAAGGCAACATATCTCTGTCTACTAAACGGAACGATGACCATCGATCACGAAGAGTTATTTCTTTCTCGGCACAGTCACTCTATGAGTAAGTAAACCGTACCATAATGGCGGAATACAACTCTGGATAGCTGATCTACGCCGTGTTCAAAATATTTTCAATAGGTGTGCTTAGTAAGATCCCTTTAATAAGGGCAGACATTTATTTTTTGGTTCAGACTATTTATCAAGTAGAAATGGAAGAATTCTTAATTACAAATATAATAATTATTTATTGTGAATAAATAATGAAGAAAATTAAGGTGTAACGATCGACACTAAATTAAATTTCGACAAACATATTAAATGATTACAAAGAAAATGGGCAAAAAAGTTTGTTTTTTAAGCAGAATAAGAAACCTAAAAACTTCACAATAAATATATATTTTCATTTTCACGTTGCATATCAATTATTTTTATATGTTCAAAAATATTATGTTTGAAAAATGAAACTTAGAAAAATAAAATTCTAAAATTCAAAATATAGCCATGTGAATTATTTTAAAATGTAATAGTTATTTAAAAATTAGTGAAATTATAAAAAAAATTGCTGGTTAAGCATAAGTTTTAAATAATAAAGCTATCCTAGTAATAATTATTTCCAACCTACATGTATAAAAATACAACATACTTTAACAACATATTTTATTAACAGTTTTCTACCCGCTTTCTATACTAAATTATATTTCTATAAAAATTATATTTTAAACAATAAGAATAAGGATAGCTCCTTTGAAAAATCAGGAATTTATAAATTGGAATATAAAGATTGTACTGCCTTTTACATTGGCAAAACAAAGGAAGTATAGAAAAAAGAATTAAGGAAGATTTAAGATGTTTAAACAGCAATGGATACTCGGAATTCGCAAACCATTTGCTGTAACATGACCATACTTTCGACATCAATTTAGGTCTTAAAATTTTACTAAATAACAAAAATAATAGGCAATTAGATAGTTTCGCAATTTTAGAAATAATAAAAAATATCAACCTTAATAACAATATTATAAACAATCATATTCAATTCCCAAACAACCCCAATCTTAACATTTTCCAATTATAAATAATAAAAAATAACGTTGACAATTCCTTAATTATTCCCTTACAACCCCCCCCCCTCTATTTACTCCGCCTACTCTCTACCCCCTAGTTAATTATATAATGATAATTTAATTTAGTATATACGTTGTATCCTCCTGAGGTAGGAAACTTGTAGTGGTGTTTATTATTCATATTAAATAAAGAAAATAAATATTTAGTGATGAAAATCAAGTCGTGTTTTATTTAATTATTTATTTATTTATTTTGTTTTGGGGAAAATTAACAGCAAAACAAGAATCTTAAAAATATGAAATAATGGTTTTTACAATTATGCCAATTACAAATTTTCCATTGAATATAAAAATTTACTTTAATAGCGAGTGGAGAGGGTGGAAGGGAATGTGGGACGGGAGTAGTAGGGAAGATATAATGTACAAATTAGTTTGGGTGCGGTAGTGTAGATATTGTTTGTTTTATGTTTCTTATTGTTGCGTTGAAAATGTCAATGTGGTGATAGTTTGTGTTAAATGAATTTGTGGATCTGTACATATTATACAACATATAGTCTTCAGATCCACACACATCGTACCCGGTGAGAATCGGTGGAATTTTGGACATCCACAAACAAATCTGGAAGGAGAAAAAAAATAGTTTATAAATGTTTCAAATTGTTCAATGAATTGCCAGCTAATGTGAAGAAAGCGACTGATCTACTTTTCGTAAATTTTAATAACCGATCAAGTTTTTTGATATGAGGTAACTTTATACTATTTTATGTTTTTTAAAATGTTTATAAACTAGATAAAAAATATTTTTTTACAACTATACTAAAAATAAACACATAAAGATACATATTCTTCAGAGGAACACACATTTTAACAGCAATGACGCTATCTGAATATATCAATACAAACTGCATATCAGCTCTCATAATTTGATGTAAAAAATTCAATTTTTGGTTTTTCATAGTGTTTTCATACGTTTACATGGAACGATTACCTGAGAAACCTAATTGCTATAGGAAAATGAAGAATACTGCGTATGGTGCTGGAGCATAGTCTAATTTATTTTAAATTTAATATTTATATTATTCCTATCTAATACAACGTTCGCTTTTCTTGCAACATCGCCGGTTCTCCAGCTATCTTCGCCCTTTGCCTAGTAAGTCTCAAAAACTGAATTGAAGCTTCCCGTTTTGACGAATTAACGCTTATCGAACTTCTCCTCGAAATGCTTCCTGAATTCACATTCATTTCGATACGATCCGGCTTGAAGGAGCAAATGTTCCAGCTCCGAAAAGAATCCTTTTTCGAAACCAATCTGATTAACTATCGCCGACAAATTGAAATAAATACTCTGAATTCTGTTCACCTTTGTCGGCTTAAATAAACTGATTCGTTTATCTTTCGAAATCATGTTTATCAGTTTCAAATGTCCCAGAGATTTTACTTCACAAAGGAGCTTTTAAACTTTTACCTTCATTGGCGACATTGTCGCTAATTTATATTAAAACACGAAATTGAATTTGATTAACACGACAAAAAAATTTTTTTTTCGAAATAGCAAACAAAAAGAATAAAGATAAAAAAACGAGAATGTTCTGTATCTGTCTGGATAACTGAATTTAATAATGCTATCGCTTTTCGAAAATCTCCCCTTTTATATGGCGTCTGACGTTTATTCCTTCAAAACAAAATATAAAATTACAAATATCAAAATATGTGTTCCTAACATTTCTTCATTAAAATTTTTTCATAATTAAAATTAATATTGTCGAGTTCTTACTCACATAAATAATAATAAAACAAAAATTTATTCAATAAATAAACAAATACATAATATAAAAACAGTACGAATTTAGAAGACATTTTCTTTATCATTTGCCAAATTATTTGTAAATGGTTGAAGTTTTATAAATCCGCTTAAGAATGAAATATTTTCGAAGCAACACATGTCATTATATGTACGAGGGTGTTAAGATTTCAATAATTCAAAGCAATTTATTGTTTGTATATCACTTTATCTTTACACTTTGAAAGAATTGGAATGATTTCTCATTATTCGACGATGCTCTTCTGTAAATTTAATTTCAGAATCAGAAGCGCTGTACTGTTCTGTGGGTAAGTGGGACGACGCACTTCACTGACCCTCGATTGAATGTACGCGACGAAGAAATCGCACACACACACATATCCCTGATATTATTTTTCTGCTGGACAAGTAGGAAAGTGATCCAAGAACACCCTTTCCCGAGCGCGTTTATCTAATTAAAAATGAACATTTTTAAGCGTTTCTTTTTTATGAAGTACTATTTTAACTTGTAGAACTGTAGTAAAATAAGTAAGAAATATGTAGTATTATAATAGTTTTTTTTTATTTTAGATCAAAAATAGTTAGAATTTAGTTAAATTCACAAGCATTTGGCATTTCAGCCGGAAGTCAAAATAATAGGTACCTAAATATGCTTATGCAATATGATTTTTAAATTAAAAAATATTGATAGTTATTTGCTATTTTTTTATAAAACATAAATTATTTGGAATTCGGACAAAAATTATACGAGCACAAGTTGCTCTCGAGTGTTTCCGTGTATTTTAGAATCGGCACTCCGTATGGTTGTCTCTTTTCCTCGCACCATTTCGATCGGCAATGAATACGTAAATATAGGCGCTGGTGCAATGCGAGTAGCTATTTGGTCTTATGGTTAGGACACTCGCCTCGTGATCCAAAAGTCGCGGGTTCGAACCTCACTCCAGACTAGCAAGTTAGTCCTATTTTCATAGCACAAGCGTTTAGCTTAGTTTGAAAATGGTAAGAATATTGATGTGACGTATTCCGTTTTCGCATCTCTTGTTCTCGTCTTGAAAGATCACAATCTAATGACACCATATATTGTGATGGTCGACATAGAGGTAGATTTAATAAATTTAGTAAATCTTAGAATAATAATATTCAAAAAGCCAAGTATGGACATCAAAAATATATTTCTTCTGGTTTGAATCGTTTAAAAGTAAAAGCCTGATATATTTCTCAAGATTCTATGTATTACAAGAGGCTAACAAAATATTGAATATTCAGCTATACAAGTAATATTTTCTTGGATCTTTATTATACCATAGATATAATTCTGTGTTAAATTAATATTGTTTGCCAATCCTAATAGACTCGATCTTGTGAGTAGGTGCGAACGAGCCTTTATTATTTATGAATCAGAACAGTAAGTCTCGCGTGTAGCGGGTGCTTAACTATTATTTTAACGAAACGGACCAATCACAGGCGCGCTTTGCCTTCGACGGGTTGAGCCGGAGGCGACCGTCCTGTTGACTGAATCCGGCCAATGGCGAGCGCCGGCGGTGAGGTCATCGGGCATAGGATGAGTCACTGCACTAGCGTGGATTTCAGAGGTATGGTGAAATCATTACTATAAAAGGAGCGAACTCGATATACTCAGCCCCTTCAGTTCGAGACCAGACTTGCGAGCGGGAGCGCTGCCCAACAGACTACCGACGGAGCCCTGAGTTCCAGAACAGCATTTGCGGACGGAGTTGCTGCCCGGACTTATGGAGGAATCTACCATTCATCAGTAGCAGAGAGGATCATACCGCCACTGTGTAACAGCTAAGGAACACATTTATATTATCTATCGATTAATTATTTTCACTATTGAAATGTATTTATTTTGGGAAGATTTAAAATCGGAGCAATAATGTATAATTAATATCACGATTTCTTGTGTGATCTTGGCTCAATTCGTACGGGAATATCTCCCAAACGAATATATTTTGATGCTTGGGGATTTTCATACCATTTGTATTAACAATTGATTTTACGGAGCTCTATAAGCAGTGCGTAATAGATTCATAATATTGTCGACGCGTTATGTATTGCATAACCAGATATCAATCCAAATCGTACGAGAAATTCTTCCGAACGAATATATTTTAAAGTATGGGGATTTTCAAACTATTTTTACTAATAATTGAATACACGTAATTCTATAAGAAATGCTTAGTAGCCTTATAATAATTGTGTTGCATAAGTATTGCGCAATCCGGTCTTCAGCCAAGTCTTTATGATTTGAGTACCTCGGTACATCTGGCTTAACAAGTAGCTTCAGAATGACGAGTAAAGGACAGAATGGGGAGATCTAACTAAAGATTGGGGATATCTGGTTTGTGTTAGCCTAGCTGGCTGAGGGGTGGATGATTGCCGGCACTTGGGCGTGGAACCCGCACAAGCCCCTGCAGGGCCCCTTAAAGGCGGGGTCCTCCTTGTTGCTCGGGGTCGTCAATAAACCGACCACCTAACCTCATCTGGCGCAAACTACTTAAACCAACAAAAAGGTTCCCTATGTCTTTGGAAGGATTTCCATGCTTGAATGCTGTAAAACCTTGATAGAAAACGTTAACTTCTATTTCGTCCTCTGTAAGAAAGACAGGGCCAGAATAAATATAAAAATCATTCACTCATATGGAATAGCTGGGATATTATAAATATGTTACTAACACTCTAACATTTGTCCAAAGTAAATGTTGCAAGATGCAGAATCGTGGGACGCCGCTCTGAAAAGGCATAATGAGATTGCACAATAATTTGTAACATCGCTGACTATGCCCGCAAAGGAGGCTAATGTCGTCATCAATTCGTACCAAAAGAGTACATGATTCTTCAAACACCGGCCTAAAAGAAAGGCGCCTCAAGACAACACACATCATCAGAAACTCGTACCAAAAGAGTACGGCCTTCTCAATTATAAGCCTAAAAGAGAGGCGTCACAGGATCACATCTCGTAAAGAAGAGATAGAGTCTCGGGATGCAGTAAGTTCCGGAGGAACAAGGGGGGCCGTTTAGTCACTTAGGAAGTCGGCCACCGGGTTTAGGCGGGCGCGGAGCCTCTACCCCTCTCAGCAGAGATGCTGAGGGTTTAAAAAACCAAAATTAGCATTCAAAGAAACTATTATTTCATATAAACTCACGGGCTGTTGTAGAATCCTTTCGAATAAACCATCCCCGAGACCTTATCTATTTATTCATAAAGAAGTTTCACTTCAAAAATGTCTTATTTCGTAAATAGCAAATATATGTATTATTTTCTCACGCAATTAATATGAACAGGTTCATGCACGTCTAAGACGGAACCATTCAAGGTAGGAATATGCTAATACAAAGTGTTTATGATTATTAATTTCAGTGTTATTTAATATGTGTGAATTTTTCCCTTTGCGCCGTTCGAACGATTTTACTGGTTTGTCTCCAATCGAAAATGTTTTATTTCTAATATACGAATTCTTTCTAGTGTATGTATTTTATTGTAACATAAATGTATCGATTATTAGGTTCGTTAGATGTTTTTATTACGTAATATTATGCAATTGTTTCCACACTGCTCCTATAAAAGAGTTTGAAGTTATTACGATACACAACGGGGTCCTCCATCCATTAGACGATTCATGTGCCAATTCAACGACGTATTACGAATAGTATATATTGTATTTATCGAGATTTAGTCGCATTTATTATTTCTAGTGAGGTTTTTAGTATTGGTTCCAGGCGCCATTATGAGGCGGAAATAGTTCATATTCATAGCCCGACTGCAATAGGTATTTTTGTCGCGTAAGAGGTAGCACTTTTAGAAATATAACTATGTTTTATGTTTAGTCCCTGACGGACAGGATGGTATAGCTGTGGCTATTTAGGTAATATACTTAGTAAATGCAAAGGGCATTAGGTATTATCAATATAGTATGCGAACCCAAGAAGTTAGAAATATTTTAGTTAATATTTTTAGTTAATTTTGCATTCAAAAGCGAAATTTTCACAGAATAATTATGTTAGTTAATAATTCATATTTTTAGTTAATTTACCGTATAAAGTATTTCTGATAGTATAGAACATTATTTCATATGAAATGTTGAATTTTAGTAGTAGTAAAATATTCTGTATAGAATATTTAATTTTAACAGCTGTATCGCTACATCATATGGTTGAAGTCGACCGGTTGCATCCTGCCGCTCGATCGAGCGCGCTCACATATAAGAATAATGAAATATTTGATAATCCAATATATTGTATTTTGAACGCGACGGTTTGCTACTTACTAACCTTCATTATTTAGTAGGACCCACATTAGGGTCATCTTACATCGTTAGCCGTGAAAAGAATATGATTTACATTGATTTGCAATGGAATGATTTGTATTATAGATTTGCTTCGCCTTATATATTCAACACACACCCCATGGGATGTCTAACTCTGGTGCCGGACCAGGAGCTATACTAAATTATTATTAAATGTATCAAGGCCCCGCGATGCCCTACTATCTACCTGGATCATTACAGTGGTGCCGGTGACCAGACAGGAGCGTATTCGTTGGACTCATTTGCATAGTAATAAAATCATTTTGGTTTAGTTAATATTATAAATGAAAGAAAATATTTGATTATAAAAGCGGTTTTATTTAAACAATTGCGGACCACGGTCCGTGACATCAAAGAAAAAAGATTGAGCATTTACGTGAACCACGTACTGAGATTTGTAGACAAACGTGATACTAGGTATTAGAAATTTCTTTAGGTTGTTTGTCATATAGACAGTTGGCATTTTTATTATTTAATATTTTGTGAACGAAAATTATTGTAGTAATTTTGGTCCTTGTGATATATTAGTTCGATTTTGGAATGCCTGTTTCTTTGTAAAAGTATTGCTCCATTTTATAGAATATGTGATTTATTTCATATCTCATTCATTTTATGTGGTTTGAATTCAAACGATTCACATTTGAAAAATATTTTTAATAATTGTATGAAGAGAATATATTTGAATGCGATCTCACAAGTATGCCACCGTCACAATCTAAAAAAGACCATCGGGATTTGCGGATCGCAGTATAACAAATATGTAGTTAAGATTCAAACGATTCACGTTTGAAAGGTTTTAATTATTGCATTTGTTTTCTCGCAAGTATGCCACTGTCACGGCCTAGGCCGTCGGGATTTGCGAATCGCAGTATAACAGATATGTAGTTGAGATTCAAACGATTCACGTTTGAAAGGTTTTAATTATTGCATTTGTGTTTGTGTTTCGCAAATATACCACCGAACACGGCCAAAGCCGCCGGGTTTGCGAGCGCTGTGTAATGGGAGAGCACGCGCGACACGGTTCCCCATACAGTACCGTCCCGGGTCATGTTCCGCCCGACTGCGAGCGTTCACGAAATAGACCGGAGACGTTTGAGGGTTTAAGGTTTAACAAGTTCGACCTTCGCGCTCGGGCTAGTACGAAAAGACAGTTAGCTACGCCGAACGGATTCGCACGGCGCCCGAAATGCAAAAATATACACCTGTATTACGGGCAGATCACCGCGACAGATTTCAGCGCGCGCCACGGAGGGTTTATGATAGCTTAAAATTCGGTTTTAATTTAATTTCTTATATTAATATAAACTAATAATTAACCCACGCTAGATAAAATCTGTTCAGTGGCAAATATTTTCGCTTGCGAGTTATGCAATAGTAATTAATAATAATAGCAGAAAAATATAAAAGTAAAAATAAATATAAAAACCGGATAACAATTTAGTAGAAAATATAAACACGAGAATATATGAATCTAAAAGAAAAGAACATTTGATATATATTTTATTTTATAAAAAAAATTATAAATCCGATGTTTTATAATATTTACTTTTCTCTTTCGGTTATGTACTTTTATGATACAAATGCGAAAAATATTTTAATAATTATCCGTCTGGTTTCATAATTAAAAATTAATATAAATTAATTTTAATTAAATTAAGGTTAATGTAAATTAAATAAATCCACACTTGTTATATATTTGTCTTATGGATATTAAAAAGGGTTTCTATATTTGAAAAAAAAAAAAGATCTTTAAATTCAGCTAAATTTTTACAGATAATAATTACACAAAAAATTAATTGATTATAGTATTCTTACAAATCTACTTATATTATTTGATAACTTTCACGTGCATGTTTCGGAGATACCTTTTTATCGTCAAGGTGTTATATTACAAATTGTCCTAAAAAAATAAAATGTCAATCTACAATGTTGCTGAATTAATTGAAAAAAAATAATAATTTCCTTCATTGATTTATTATGGTTCTTAATTATTCTAATTATCTAAATGTGTTCTTAATTGTTATACACAGTTATATACGGTTCTGGTTATTCAAACTAATTATAATTTCTTTGTTGTATGCAGATGATTGATAGACTTGTTCGTAATATAAACACAGACGCGTATTGTTGCACGAAATAATTATTTGAGTTTCTTGTTTTGATCTAAAAATTATTTTTTTTGATTTGAATTACAAGAATAAAATTGCTTCCATTTTTATTTACAAGACGGCCTGGCATATGAATTAAAATGGTCATACTACCGCCATCTAGCGGAAATCAGAGAAAGTTTTGAGCCTTCGCTAGTATTAGTCTATAGGAAGCGGTAATAGAGAGCGCAATATATATATTCTCTTAGTAACGAATAATTAAAAATTGGACTTGTTTTTTTTATATATATTCCTTTGTTTCGCTTCATTGCAACGTTAATTGAAATTGTTTTATCTTCATTAATAAATATTATATTACAATATACGTTGATATAGCTTATTTATAGGCAGAGTAGAAATAAACATCTCACTACTTCAAATTTCGTACGTATCTATATAATGATTGTTTTAGTTTTAGGCGCAATCTTCTTGGAAATAATACAAAAGTAAATCCGGAATTAACGATATGTGAGTTTCTTCAAGTTTTGAGAAATCGTAACGCTATGATTGATAAAGCATTTATTGTTTTTACTATACATTGGGTGTATGTAGAAATCCTGTTGAATAGTGATAAAATAAAATAAAAAAGCAATTTTTCAGGAGAGCTTTTGAATTCTTCTGGAACATTTTTGGAAAAAAAAATTTTTTGAAAATAGATTTTACCGGGAGGACTTTGAAAAAACCTTTTTATATAGTAATAGCATCATCATTAGCTTCATTCACCTTCATGCGTCGTCGTGACCATTACTTTTAGATTAGGGTAGGAAGATTAGTCGTTTGGATCTTGAATAGATTCCAGTCGTATAGCAAGCCGAATTATACGTTGGGAATTCTTGATTCAGTTACACACATACATCTTCTGTGGATATCAGTGTTTGTGACGACTACTACAGCTAGTACAGATATTAGGGTTCACCTCTTCTGATTTG